>ML821456.1:3028-17800 GCA_009831015.1 Picea engelmannii
ATATATATATATATATATATATATATATATATATATATATATATATATATATATATATATATATATATATATATATATATATATATATATATATAACTTTATTTTAAATTGTAGATTATGAAATTAGGTGTTTATTTATTTTATTTTATATTTTGAAAATAAAATGTATAAATAATAAAAATAAAATAAATAAAAATAAAAATTTGACTATACCATATTAATTTAAAAAACATATAAAAACAAATTAATATTTTCTCATTAGGATCAAGAGTGGAAAAACCATATTTTTCAAGAAGATATTATCCATCAGCTTCAGGATAGGGGTCTTTTCCATCTCAATCAAATTGCAGATCCTGAGATGACCTCTATTTGGAGTCAAGCTTGGCTTGATGTTGCACGGGTAGGTTTACCAGGTTGAGTTATGGTCAAATTATCTTAGGGTGTTGAAAGCCTCTCATGTAAGAATTTCAGATAGGGAGGATGGACTGGTATGGATCCATGCAGAGCATGGATGCTACACTCCCAAGCTGGGCTATATTCATCTTAACCTCGAATACCTATAGGGAGATCCAAAATGGTGGTGGAAAGGCCTTTGGAAGACCAAATGCCCCCTGAAAAATCAAATCTCCATGTGGTGTCTTCTTGAAAACATAATACCAACCTAGGAAACGATGAGAAAAAGACAATTGAAGGCCCACGATGGTGCTCTCTCTGCAAGAATGCTAAGGAGACGATATCCCATCTATTTATCTCATGTTCTTTTACAGAGCAGGTATGGAAATAATGCACCTCTATTACAAATATAAACTGTTATTGGAAGGGTGTTTCTATTGAGGAAGATTAGAGATCTTGGACTTCTGATTTGGGTAAAAGGACAATACAAGATCTTCCTTTTATTATATGTTGGGGGGTATGGCTTTCAAGAAATTCAATAATTTTTTAGGACAAGGAAGTCCCCCTTGAAGGAATTGTTGCACAAGGACTTAGTCTTTTGGAACACTCCTCTCAAGAAAAAAGACTCTCCTCCTATTAGAGCTATTCGTGAGGAACAAGTGGACAAAAATGTTCCATGTAATTTTTTTGATGGAGCTTCATAGAACAATGGCCAAGCTTGTGGAGGTGGAGCATTTCTCTTCTTATCTAATTCCCACTACTTCCATATTAAAATGGGCCTTGGGACTGACACAAACAACTATGCTGAACTCATGGCCTTAAAAATGCTCATTCTTTACGCTAGAGAAAAGGGGGTGAATTCATTACAAATTTTTGGTGATTCATTGAATGTAGTAAATTGGACCAAGAAACTTTAAAGATGCCATAAAATTATGCTAATTCCTTTGATTGAAGAAATAGATACAATTTTAAACAATCTTGACTCCTTTTCCATTCGCCATGTTTATAGAGAGAAATTTCTTGATGTAGACATGCTTTCCAAATCTGTCTTAGAGATGGTTTTTAGGACTTGGAAAATTCAAGAATTCAAGGATGGGCTCGTTCTGAAGCTCCTCACACTCCTTTCATCTAGAAAGGACAATCTCTCTTTATTTGGACACTTTTTCAAACAATTTTGTGCATATATGCAAAGTTTCTTCTCTTGAGAGATGGACATGTACATCCAATAGATGATATATATGTCACAGTCAGTTTAATTTTGTAATTGGGCATGGGGAGGCTCCACTTTTTATATAATTGTGTTGGTTTTGGTTTCCCTCAGGACTGTTCAGTTTTTTTGAGTCTTTTTGGACTGCCAATTTTTGTATCGCAACCCTCTTTGGGAGGCTGTTTTATAAATTTTTGTTCTTGGGCTGCCCAGAAGCAGTTCTCAGAAATACGTTCCTTGACATGTATCTACAAAATGTAATTTTATTCTATGAATAAAGTTATGTTTTTTTCCTCGGAAAAAAAACAAAAAACAAATTAATATTTATGTTAATTTTTTTTAAAGGAATAATTTTATCCTATCTACCTAGGTTCAAATCACTCCACAAGCCATGATTGCTACAATACAATACTCAACATACAACATATCTCAATACAATGATACTTGTGTATTTATGCTTTCTTATGAGTACACAACTGAAGCAAATAAAATACATGATAGAACATAAGAAAAAAAGAGAAGACAAATACTAGTTTCCATGCCCATTACACGATGCTTGCTTGGGATCCCTTCACTACAAGGAAAAGACCTCTAGCGGAGGTTTTTGTGGACGTCCCTATTAAAATAGTGGAGGATAGTAACAGAGGCGAGCAGTGAAAGGTTTTAGCATATGTTTTTGTATGGTGCATTTAAAAATATATACACACTGATGCGTTTTATACAACTGACGCACTAGTACCTGGAAAACTAACACACCACAGTAGGGTTATTTCAAACAAAAAAAATACTCCGGTGCACTACAAAAATAATGATGCACCGAGGCACACATATGCTCTAAAAAAGTGCGCACTGTGGCAGTGTTATTTTTAAATTTTTTATATACGACGATGCGCTACTTAAACAATGGCACTGATGGAGATGGTTGCTCCCAAACAATGGTGCATCAAGGTAAGGTTTTCAAAAAAAAAACTTCGATGCCCTACGTAAATAACTACGCACCGATGCATATAGTTATTTAACCGACCGTAAAAGGGTTAAATTAAAAAAATTACTAGCCATATTATTAATCATGCAAAGACGTCAGCCGAGAGAGAAACAAAAAAAACATGAGCATAGGGTTGACATGTGCGATGTTGTAAGGGATTGGGAGGCGAGGGAGAGGGAGAGGGATTTGTTTTCTAAGCATTTCTATGAATTTTTCTATCTGCATTTCAGCTATAAAGACTTGAGTCTAAACTATAGGCATTTCAACTATAAATACTTGAGTCGAAAGTATGGGCAATATCTCAAGATTCTAATTTATAATCATTTGAAGCATGTTGTAGACTCAAGTATTTGGTGAAATCCAAACTAACGAGTTGTCTAGCAAAATTCTGATCTATATTAGTTGCTAATTCACAATTGTGTGTGATTACGATGACAATTTGAGTTCTTATGACCATGATGTCCACTATGGGAATATTGCTCTATGGGTACCTACTGCCGCATGGATTTCCCTTCCCATATCACCATCATGATCGTCAATGATTATAATCTTGTGTGATCTCGCTGTCAATGATCATAACCAACTTGCATGATTGCCAATGATCATAACCTGCATGATCTCGCCGTCAATGATCATAACTTGCATGATCTTGCGTCAATGATCATAAACTGTTTGATATCATTGTCAATGATCATAACTTGCGTTATCTTTCCCTCAATGATCATAACCTGCATGATCTCAATGTCAATGATCATAACCTTGATCTAGATGTCAATGATCATAACCGTCTCTCAAAATCCTAAACTATATTCCTTTCCCATTTATAATATAGTTGGGAGTTCACCAAATCCTTGAGTCTACAACATGCTCAGCCTAGAAAATTTTTAATCTATATTACTAGCAAATCAAAGTTTCAATAACTTTTAAAGAAGAATGGTGCGTCTATTTAAAAGACACCACACCGGTGTGTCTATAACACACCAATGCAACAGGGCATTGCATCAATAACCACACTATGGCATGATTAAATAAAACAAATACACACTGTCGTATGATTATTTAAAAAAAAATACTCTGGTGTGCTTCGTGGCATACTGATGCACTAGGAAGCACACATGATCTAAAAAAACACACTGTGATAGGGTTATTTAAAAAAACATCCGGTGCACTTGTTAAAACTTGATGCACTAGTGCTGCTAATAATAGATCACATCATGACATGGTTAAATAAAAACATTCATGCACCATTGTAGGATTATTTCAAAAAATATATGTCGGTGTGCTCCGTAGTATACTTACGCACTGGGGGGCACTGTTGCTCCAAAGGAAGCACCCTATTAGGGTTATTTAAAAAAAAAAAACTGGTTCCCTATGTAACATCGGATGCACCGGTGCGTCGGAAAATCGACTGCACTATGTTTGGGTTATTTGTAAAAAATATTATCCTGTGAGCTATGTATATATTGTAGCACCGATACGTTCAGTCAATGAGCACATCTGAACATGTTTTTTTTTTTTTATTGGCTGTAAAATCCATTTTTACCATTTTTAGTATTGTAGAGCTCAAAAGCACCGGTGCCAATTTTACCTCTCTGAAGTGCCCTGCTATTGATGCTTCTCTTTCTTTCCTTCCTTCCATCTGTTTCTATGTGCGTGGCTTTCAATTTTTTCCAAATGGTGGACAAATTTGGTTTTTTTGACTACGTTCCAACCATACCTCCCTGACGACAAAATGTCGAGATAATATCTTTGTTTCTTTATAACTTAAGTTTTCTATGGATTAAAATTTAAAATTGAATTAATTTTTCACTGTTTAAAATAATAAATTTTTTATGTGCAGTGCGTTCGAGACATTCGGCTCGTATTTCAGTTGGTGCACCCTATAAATTTACAGGGAACACCACAACATAATGTTAAATTCCTCTGTGGTGTGTAGGTAAAGAGGAACGCATCGGTGTGTCCGTTTATCGACACACCACGTAAAATTATTTAGCTATTCAGCGGTGTGTCTCAGTACCTCTAACACATCGGTCCATTATGGTACATGAAACATCACACAAATCATATATATTATTTTATGTGGTGTGTTAGTAAGTTTTCACATCGATGCGTTCATATTTACAAACACATCGTTTTAAAAATTGGCATTTTGTCGTGGTGCGCCCTATAAATTCTCTATATGCACCGCTAGCAGTGTGAGCCCAACGACTTGAATTCACTGCCCGAAAAAATTATATAAAAAATTGCAATGTTTCGTAATCATCATTTTAAAAAATTGGTGGGGCGGTGTTGTTATAGCAAGATTTGCCTAACCTTTTGCAATCTTGCATAGAGGGCCTTTTTCCATTTCCCTATGCAAACTTGAAGTTCCTTTTTGCAAATCCCAGAGCCAAAACATGATTTTTCCACATATACACACCCTTCCTATATTACAACATGCGTATACGTAGGTTGCGCCACTACAACCTGCGTACACCTAAAATTCTAATTTTCACCCTAAATAACTTAAAAATTGGAACCCAAATACAAAATCTAATCCATTGAAAAGAAAGAGGAGAGGAAGAGTAATTACCTGGTCCAGATGGTCATCGATTCTGTCACTCATAACTCCCACAATCACCAGTTGAATTTCAGAGGTAATTTGGTCCAAAATCCACTATTTGGATAAAAAACACAAATGGTATAGTAAATTTGTTTTTTTTTACTATTTATAGAAAATTTTTACCCACTTTGCATAGTTTCAGATAATATTTCACCTAATGGACTAATACAACATTGGATTGAGTTGGTTTTTGTAGTTTTATCCAAGGATTCTTGTGGTTTTCAATGTTATGTCACCCGTTCCTAACTTTGGATAGGTATTTTCGCTACCCAACATATAGGATAGGTATCCATTACCATGCACACTTGCATCGTCCTATGATTGTAACTCATATGCCTTAGGTACAAACCCATTTTATAGTGACACAGAGCCTTCTATATGCTACTAGAAGTGTCATTATCGAATGGTAGAGACTTACCAAACATGGGTACCCTAGTTAGATCCTCTGCTTTATTTGCTGCCCATGCAGAGATTTTTTTTTTTTTTTCCATAGGAACGAGAGTCCCTTATAGATAATACATGACTTTATGCTGAACCTCATTTCTCACTCATGAACATGATGACTTATACCTAAAGGACTCCCAAACGAGTTTGATTTAAGCTCTTTTCCAACTCATTTTCAAAAAGATAAAAGATTGATGAGTGAACTTGTCTCTTTCACACTCGTAAATTGGATTTGAAAGGATGTCTATTCAGTGCAATTTTTGTTGGAAGATTGGTTGTTTTCATTTATGTCAACCCTATTCATTGGTTTTGGACCGCAAGATTGATGGAGGTATTTGGACATGAAGGACAATGCACATGCAAACACAACACCCATGGATGGATAGTACAAATCATGTTGTTTCCGGTGGTAGGTGGCACGTCACGTGGATCCTCATGGTTGAGGAGAAATGAATTTTCGAAGATGACAAAGTGAATCGAAGGAGGACGTATAGTTCGACCCTGAAGATAATTAAAGAAAATAATTACAAAATAAGAAAGTGTTAGGCCAACCTTAATGTTAAAAGGAAGTTACATAAAGGGTATAAATACATATCATTATACATTCATTTTACACACACAAGTCAAATTTCAGAGGAAATCTGAAGTAAAGAAGGCCAGATTTCAAGGGAGGATGAAGTCTTTTGGTGATGTGTTATAAGGTATGTTATTTACAGGTCATCTTACCATTTTCGCTATAATTTTTTTTTCTAGAATGATTTAAATGGTGAAATTGATATGGTATTGAGAAAACATATCTAGGTACCTGGGGTAAACATTTCATCTCTTTATTCGCTATAATTTTGGAGATACACTCTGTAGAAGATAAGGTTTTTGACTAGTCCTGAAGCTAGTCATAAACATGTGTTTCAGGTAAAACAATCATAACTTCTTCATAGAGAATCCAAATGAAGTGAGACAAATTTCATTGGAAATAATATGGGATTTATTTTCTTGTGCGCGAGTTTCAGAATCTGATGTTAAATATTGAGCGCAAGGAATTCAGTACAAGTTCTCTCTCTTGAATAAACCAGAATTGAATAAAGTCTACCATTCTCTCTATAAATTCTTTTTGGGGAGGATTCAAGGAGTGAAACTTGGAGGAGTTTTAGAGAAAAAATTGAGTAATAGTATCTACAAGGTCAGAGTATTCCAATAATTGAAGAATTGCAGAAGTTGAATAAGTCTCAGGAAGCATTATCATGTTCTATGTGATGGTTGGTTGATGGTGATGATTTAATGTAAAGTTTTATTATCTCTCTTATATTATTGGGTGGAAGGATGGGGCAAGGATGGAGAGGTCAACCCTCTCTTTATATTGGAGGATTGCATCTTCCTTTTGGAGGTTTATCCCTCCCTTTATATTTGGAAGCTAGAGCTACCTTTGGAAGTCATTACTTCCCTTGAACAATAACTATTGATTATTTCTCATATATTGTGCATGGTGTATTGTGGTGTATTGGTGTAACTCTTATACTATTGTTCATTGATCATTGGATATAATTGAATGGTTTAAGTATAAATTGTTTTTTTTTTTAAATTTTACTTGATACTGATTCACCCACCTGTCAGTATCAACAATTGGTATCAGAGAGGGTTACCTTCAGTACAATTTAACCATTGGAAGGAAGATCCTAAGCAGAAATGGAAGACAAAATTCCAAATGGGATTCCACCATTTGATGGAAGAAATTTTGAATATTGGAGTAATAGAATGGAAACTTACTTGAAATCTCTTGGGGCATATGTTTGGTTCTCAGTTGCTTCAGGATATAATGCTTTGAAGAAACCAAAGACTGCAGCTCAGAAGGAAGAAAAAAGGAACAACAAATTGGCAATAGATACCATCCTGGATGGATTGACAGATTCAGTGAAATCCAAGGTGGGATCATGTTCATAAAAAAAAGATCTTCGGGACAAGCTACAATACCTTTATGCAAGGGAAGAATCAAAAGAATAATAAGAAGAAGAAGTTGAAACAAATTACAACATCTCAGATTTAAAAGAAGCAAATAGAGGTCAGTTCTTTTTCTTTAATTGTGAAGGAGTAGGACATGTTGAATTTGAATGTCCTCATCCAAGGATTGAAAGAGATGACACTGAAGAAGAAAAATCCAATGAAGAAGAAGAAAATCATGAAGCATAAATGATTCAACAAGAAGATGTGAATCTTAAAAAATTGAAGCATGTTGAGATTGAAAATAGCAAGCTGAAAGACACGCATAGAAAACTAAGAAGTGAATTGGGTAGTTGTGAAAAGACAGTTGTAATCTTGAATAAACAATTAGAAGACTTTGATAAACTAAGATAAGAAACCATTTCCTTGAAAACTCTACTCGAAGAAGCAAGAAGAATAGGAGAAGTAAGGAATGTCCAAATAATGAAGAAAGAACAAGATTGTGAAAAACTTGAACAAGAAGTTGTCTCATTGAGGAAGAGCTTAAGAAAATATCGAGTGCCAAAGGACTTAACACATCTTGGATGCATGGGTGAAACTTAATACAAATAAGATGCAAATACCAACAAGAAGGTTGAACAAAGATCTACACAGACAGTTGATGTGAAGTGGACCATGATACCAGAAAGAAGGAATAATTACAAAAGAGATGAATATCCAAGAAGACCTCATACCTTTATGAATCAAAGAAGCTTCAATCAGTATGAAGGAAACTACATAAGAGTATATCATGAACCCAGATGGACTACATCACAAAGAAGGTCACTTACTCCCAGGTATCAAAATTTCTTTCTTGGTCATTGTTATACTTGCAAAATTTTTGGACATAAGACAATTAATTGCATAATCAATGAAAGGAACAACTATACAAGAAACATGAATGGTGTAAATAGAAGATATAGAAATAATCATGGATTTGTCAAAAAAATTTATAATTCATTTTCCCCATTGATGGACAAAAATATCGTATGTTACAAATGTAATTATCTTGGTCACAAAGCACAAGATTGCAGAGATATGAATGAAGATGTCCCTATGCCAACCACAATATGGAGAAGGAAAGAGATTCCAAACAATGAAGATTTTCGAATAGCATTTACCGCTGAAGAATGTAAAGAAGAAGATGAATGGTACATAGACAGTGGATGTTCTTCACACATGACCAGGGATCAAGGCAAATTCATCATCTTGAAGAGAAAGGGTGGAAATATTTCATTTGGAGATGACTCATTTGCCAAAATAATTGGAAAAGGTGTAGTAGATATTGGAAGAAAAAATGTAAAATCAAAGAATGTCTTATTGGTTGAAGACTTGAAGCATAATCTACTCAGTGTTATTAAAATGTTTGATCAAGGATTACTCTCACGTTTGACTCAGAAAGATGAAAAATCAAAGAAGAAGGTTCAAGAATATTGGTTGAAACTACAACAATAAGACCAAGTAACATATATGTACTAAATCCATGAAAAATATCCAAGGAAGAAAGAGACAATACAAATGAAGTGTTATTAAGTGCTATATGTTTAGGGGGAGCAACGCTAAAGAAGAGATTTACCTTTTTCCATTAAACTCAGAGGGAGAAACCCTACCCTTTTCCATTGATGTCAAAGGGGGAGAGAAATCATGATCATGATGATAGGGGGAGCATGAGTGTTTCCATCAATGAAAATGGGGGAGAGTGTTGGAATATTGCTTGTTGTCATTGATGTTAACTCTAGTCATTGATTTTGGACCACAATATTGATGAAGGTATTTGGACATGAAGGACAGTGCACATGTAGACACAACACCCATGGATGGATAGTATACATCATGTTGTTTCCAGTGGTATGTGGAACGCCACATGGATCCTCATGGTTGAGGAGAAATAAAATTTTGAAGATGACAAAGTGAAATGAAGAAGGAAGTACATGTTGGCCCTGCAGATAATTAAAGAAAATAATTAAAAAATAAGAAAGTGTCAGGTTGGCCCTAATTTTAAAAGGAAGTGACATAAAGGGTATAAATACATATCATTATACATTCATTTTACACACACAAGTCAAATTTCAAAGGAAATCTGAAGTAAAGAAGGCCAGATTTCAAGGGAGGATGAAGTCTTTTGGTGATGTGTTTTAAGGTATGTTATTTACAGGTCATCTTACCATTTTCGCTACAACTTTTTTTATTGAAAGATTCAGATGGTGAAATTGATATGGTATTGAGAAGACATATCTAGGTACCCGTGGTAAACATTTCATCTCTTTAGTCTCTATAATTTTGTAGATACACTCTGCGGAAGATATGGTTTTTGACTAGTCTTGAAGCTAGTCATAAACAAGTGTTCCAGGTAAAACAATCATAACTTCTTCATAGAGAATCCAAATGAAGTGAGAAAAATTTCATTGGAAATAGTATGGGTTGAAGTTTCTTGTGTGTGAGTTTCAGTATCTGATGTTAAATATTGAGCGTGGGGCATTTAGTACAAGTTATCTCTCCTGAATAAACCATAATTGAAGAAGGTCTACCATTCTCTCTATAAATTCTTTTTGGGGAGGATTCAAGGAGTGAAACTTGGAGGAGTTTTAGAGAATACATTGAGTAATATTATATACAGGATCAAAGTATTCCAATAATTGAAGAATTACAAAAGTTGAAGAAGTCTCAGGAAGCATTATCAGGTTCTATGTGATGGTTGGTTGATGGTGACGATTTAATGTAAAGTTTTATCATCTCTCATATATTATTGGGCAGAAGGAAGGGGAAAGGATGGAGAGGTCAACCCTCTCTTGATATTGGAGGATTGTATCTTCCTTTTGGAGTTTTATCCCTCCCTTTATATTTGGAAGCTGGAGCCACATTTGGAAGTCATTACTTCCCTTGAACAATAACTATTGATTATTTCTCATATATTGTGCATGGTTTATTGTGGTATATTGGTGTAACTCTTATACTATTGTTCATTGCTAATTGGATATAATTGAATGGTTTAAGTATAATTTGATTTTTTTTTTTTAAATTGTACTTGATACTGATTCACCCCCCTCTCAATATCAACAAGTTTACACCCTTTTCAAGCCAAGTAAACTAAGATTACGAAAAATGACATTTTTTGGCGTTAAGTTGTGATTGCATCTCATGCCCTTTCTTGTAGTATTGAGCCTATTTCCGGTTCTCTCTTTGTGTTATAAACCGTTTAACTTAGCAGTTTTGCATCCTCAACCAAACAGAGCCTTGTTTATATCCTTCGTAGCTTGACACCCTATACCCAGGAGGGAACATTCCCCCAAGTTTCCATCTCCCACATGCACTTCCTTGCATTGATAATAGGTATGTTCCACTTCTAGAACTATTTTTTCTTACTTGCGACACTCGTTTCCTCCTCTGTATCATAAAATTCATTTTACTATGAAAAAACACAAAAAGATGGGTGGGGAGGGAGTATTATCTTATATTGGTAGCAGTCACGTCGCCTTTGAACATAGCACAAATGTTTTTGAGTCAACTTGTCATCATAATTTTGGGTTTAGCATGAACTTAGGAAGATGAGATTGTTATATAAAGTTTACTCCTCCAACTAGTTACTCTTCCAGTCCCTATGGAGAATTTGATTGATGCCTCTTGCATCTCACGGTTTCATCATTGAGTCTATGCTACTAGAGTCTTCCATATGTCTTATGCTCTTGTTCAAAGGATGTCTATAAACTTGTCTTGACCATTCCTTAGAACTGTTGACTTTGCATATCGGCCATACCCTCAGTTTGTCTCAAAATCACATGAAGCTCCAGTCCTATCGTGCACCTTGGTCCTACTTTCCTCATTGGTAGGTAACCTTGAACCCAACAATCGACATTTCATCATTGGTTGTTGACTGGGTGGTTTCCATTATGTTCGAAGGCAAGACATTTATTCACAGATTGAGATTCGTGCAGTGTCTTGGATGCAATTAGCCTTATTGTTGGTTTCCTCACCTTTGTCAGCAATTTTCCTCATTGGCTAATATTCAAAGGGTCTTTTTCATGTACTACTTGTGCCTATCACATGCGAAAGATGCACAGGGTCGTTGGTTCGTGAACATGTTCTTCGTCCGATATCCTCCAAATCGTCAAACTCATGCTTTGTACCTCATGCTGAATGATGAGAGATTCCTTAATGCTCTCCTTTCAACGAGTCTCCTTCCATCGACTTCAACTCATCTATTTTGGAGACAAGACCTAGAGTCCTATGAGTACCTAGAGGCTTGCAATCATTAGTGGCAAGTTCTCTCACCATCAACAGTTGGGAATACATCAATGTATCCTAATTGATGGATTCTTCAAGTGTTCAACCCCGAATCCTTTTTTAACACTTGTAAGAATGTACTCGGTGCCTTGATACCAACCTTCATCATCGGTAGGTTGTCTCGCGTTTGTTACCACTATACCTCAATGACTGGTAGTGAAATGAAATCTCATTGTGTTCGACCTCAAGCCCTTTATTCACACGATGTAGACTTGCACCTTTGGCAGATTGTGTAGAAGACTTGAATACATCAGTTTATGGTCACAACTTTCCTGAGCTGTTGCTACCTTTCATTGGACCAATACCTATGTGAGTTCAATGATCATGGGTGATCATATTGTACTCCATTATATACAAATATCTTCAAATTGATTTTGCGACTGGTTTTACTGGGCCTTATTCATGACTATGAAAACCTTTGGCATGTGACCACCTTTGTATTTCTTATTCATGGCCATGGACAACTGTTTGGTGTATTTTCACATGGATCTGCAGTGTAATTCAAATTGGCAGCCATGTATGAAAAGTTAGTATAGATTGTAATGAGCAACTAGTTCTTCCATATGGGTCCCCATTACTCCACTTCTGGGTTTTTATAATGTATTTCGACCATCGCAGATACTCGTCTAACCTCACACATTAGGGGGCATCTGTTATACAAAATATTTTCCTCACCTTATGCAATCTTGCACATAGGGCCTTTTTCCATTTCCCTATGCAGACTTGAAGTTCCTTTTTGCAAATTCCAAAGCTAAAACATGATTTTTCCATATATACATGCCTTGCCTATATTACAACATGCGTATACGCAGGTTGCACCACTACAACCCGTGTACATCGAGATTTGTGCCCAAAATTAAAAAATGGTGTCGGGTTTCCATGTCATGTCACGAGATCTATGATCCTTGGCCTTCCATATATTGGAAACATTTCGACTCGACCCTTCAGTTCCACTTGAAGGCTATAAATGGGCCAAATCCAAGCTATGGAAAATAAGAGAAGAATTCAACTTTGAGAGAAAAGTTACTCTAGAGAAATTGTTCACTTCACATTGAGTCTACATCCCTTTTTCCTTTAAGTTTGAACACATTGTTCAACCCCCAAGCTCTTCCCTTATTGATTGATAACCTCATTGTCTCTCTTATATGAGCTTGCCTTTGGTGGAGGATTGAAGTGGTGGAGGCCCAAATGGAAGGAACTTGGTTTCTCGGTTCCGAACCGTGCTGACCCAGAAGTTTGTAACTCATTCACTTCTGTTGATTACATCTTAATAGAAATACTCTTTCCTCATCCAATTGATATCTTTTGAATATTTGAATTATTATTCCATGGGCATATTTGTTATGAATATTGATGGATTATGCTATTGAATGTGCTAACATGATCTATTATCACCATATGATTGCGTTTCTTGGTTGTTGAGGACTAGTTGTAGGTATATTGCTTTGGGTCAAGTGCTCAATGGTGGAATCCATCGAACGTATGGACGAGGTAGGCCTTTTATCTTGTCTTGCTAGCATATTTTTTATATAGCATACTTGATATTAGAGTTGATTTCTGCAGTAATTTTTGTCTGTTGTGGTTTATCCCTAGTCATAGATATATTTTCCTCGTAATAGGTGCGTCTCCCTTACCAAAACACACCGTGTCATTTAAGGAACTTGTACATACTGCCTTAACTAATTTAAAAAAAATTGTTTTACGGTGCGTTATGATTTTAATTTGTTTTTATTTTAAGTGGTGCGTAGGGTAGTCGTAACACACCAGTGGGGTGGTGCGTCAATTTTAAAAAATAGTGGGGCAATGCGTCTCTGTTACTTAAACGCATCGGGGAATATAAGGAATGTATACACACCACCTTAACTAATTTAATTTAATTTTTTTTTTTTTTTATGGTGCATTAGGGTTTTAATTTGTTTTTATTTTAAACGATGCGTAGGATAACCATAACACACTAGGGCATGGGTTTACGTGACTGCACCAATGCGGTAGGGTTATACAACACACCACTTTACATAATATAAAAAATTTATATGGTGCGTTAGTTTTCACTGGAACACCATCGGTGGTGCTCATAATTTATATACGCACTATAAGCAATGCTTGACTCTTTTTCAGATGCACCGGTTATGAAATTTACTTATTTTTTGAAGGAATTTATTTTTCCGTATTTATAAATAAATTTCTCATTTAGTATATTTTTTTTTATGTTTTATGTATGAGTGAGGCTGATGTATTTCATATGTTCATCATATAGAGATGTGAACAAAGAGAGTAGCAGTAGTAGCAGGAGCAGAGGGTGGACCTGTACAATGTTTTATGGGAATGAGAGGTGAGAGAGAGGGAGAGGGATTTGTACCCTTTCCCTATTATTGCAGTGACTCATATTCTCTTGAGGAATGTATGCCTCCTTAAGTACTATGAGGAGGATACCCCTTAAGGGGCACTTCAGGTTGTTGGTGCATCTGATTCATCGATGGGATGCCCATCGACAGGCTTTCCGTGTGGGCCCGGATTAGTGGTACCATCCCACTGAGGATGATATTTACTTTATCATTGGGATATACATGAGAGGGGAGGATTTTCCCTAGTTCCCAGGTGTCTCAGTAGGTTTTGCAACAAATATTCAACTCATGTACTCTCAACAATATATTAGGGTTGACGTACTATCCCCAAATGATTTTTAGGTGTTTGGTGGACAAATGCAGATCACTTCTTTCAATGCAGAGGAGGTTAGGTGCCTCTCACTGTTAGTGAATACCATAACACACCTTACTAGTGATGGGAAGCACATTATTTTCCCTCTTTTGTATTATTTTGATTCGTTGGTACATAGGCCATAGTGTATCGGATGGTCTGCCATTTTTTGTGGTAGTTTTGTATAGC
>ML821456.1:25439-58379 GCA_009831015.1 Picea engelmannii
GCCCCCCCACTACCTCTCTAGCTACCTTACATTCCATCCCCCTTATGAAAGCGTTGTCCTCAACGCTTGATGTACAACCATATACCAGGGTCCCATGGATAATTATGGACCATAATGTTGAAGAAGATTGAAGAACCAGGGTCTCATGTAGAAAAGAAATCCACCATGCTGAAGTAGTCCAACCACCATTGTAAGCCTGGGTCCCATGTCCAAGTGCTCATGTGAACTCCTCGAAGAAGATTTTGGAACCCAATAACCAACTCCAAATGATGCTCCATAGACTGACACCTATCATGTGGATCCAAATAAGAAGATCCATCCACATAGTGGAAAATGGTCGTAGTAAAATCTGGAAGGAATAATACCACTGTAGAATATGCAGACTGAACGTTGGTAACTAACTCCTGATCTGGGACATTGATGTTCTCTACAGAAGGTGGAGTAGAATCATCAAATAAAATATGGAAGTGGTTGTCGTCCCAGAAATGACAACTATCCATATACCAATCATCACAATCTGCCTCAAAATCATACCAAGCATATATTTATTGATTATATTCATCCCTGAGGTCCTGCATAAGAAATATCTCCTGCATGTTGTTCAATGAATCTTGAATACTACGAAAACTGTCATTGAGGCCCTCTGTAATGATATTTGTGATGTTGTCTGTGAGGCATTGTGCTAACACATCCAATCTCTCATCCAATGTGTGAAAAAATTGGGCTTTGAATGATTCAATAATTTATTTCAGGTTTTGAGAAGAAATAGCCATCTGAAAACCCAAAAAATAGACCCAATAAGTTTCGGCAGAAAATCGTGGCTTTTTCTGGAAAAACCCTAAAAAAACTGTTGAAGTTAAAATGCTCATAACTTCACTTCCCGGACTCTGTTTCAGCTGATTTTTTTTTTGAAATTGGGTGAAATTGTGAGAGGAACTCAGATCTGTAATTTATTTGGGCAAATTCGACCTCCAAATACTACAGAAATAAAAACAAATCGCGTCGCCGTCCGCAGAAAAACCCTGAAAATTTGCAGATTTTAAAACCTCAATATCTTGACCTTCCGGACTCCGTTTTGGATGATTTTTTTTTTCAACTTGGGTGTTTTTATGAGAGGAACTCAGATATACAACCATTTTCTACAAATTTTTCACAGAAATATACTGAAAATGTCTGGAATGTCGTGGCCCTCTTTTTTCTTCTCCGAAAAAAAAAATCTGCAAAAATAAAAAATATTTGTCCACAACTCCGGCCAAGAAAAGTGCTCTGATACCACTTGTTAAGAACCAAGATAGATCTGCAAATATAATCACCACAAATATTGAATACACAATAGATCCACAAAGCAAGATAGAAGAAACCACACTTTATTATTACCAAACCATTGAGGTAGGGCAACACCATACAATGGATCATATTATGGAAGGGATTCTCTCCTGTTCACTTGCCTCTTCGAGGGGGCATCCTCCTATTGAGATACTGCTCCAAATACAATACTTCTCTTCATGTCTCATTACATTGTTTGAACCCCTTTATATAGTGCTACCATCACCTAAGAACATTCTAGAGGAGGAATCTTCTAGAAGTAGAACCTTCTAAGAAGTCCTCTTACATTTATTATATCTAACTACCATAGTGGGCCTTATTTAATAATATAGTGGACCTAGTCCACCTTACATTGAATGAACTCCACTATTATCACTATGGGCCCTCTGGGCCCCCCCACTACCTCTCTAGCTACCTTACAAGATCATTTCAAACTATTAATTGAGGAAGCCCTCACGCAACAGAGGAATGAGATGATGGATAGTTTCACGCAAATCCTTCGGTGGCTACCAATAGGGGACGCATCTTCTTCGAACGGAGGCATCGCCCCCTTCAAGGTACAAATAAACTTTGATATTCCTATATTTGAAGGTCAAAAATACGCAGATGTTGTAGACAAGTGGTTGAATCTACTAGAAGGGTATTTTTCTGTCCATAAATTTTCGAATAAAGAAAAGATTACTTTTGTGCTCCTCAAAGTCGTTACCCATGTCAAATATTGGTGAGAAACTTTCTGTGAGCAAAAGGAAACAAAGGAAACCTCGTTATTTTCATTCACGGCCACCTGGGAATCCTTCAGGGATGTTATTAAGGAACAATACTACCATGTCGGAAGTTATGATGACCTGTATACCAAATGGACCACACTGCGGCAAGAAAGAGACCAAGCAGTGCCAGATTTCACAAATATCTTCCATACCTTGCGCACCAAGTTGGGTATCAAAGATTCAAAGTGACATCTAGTGCTCAAGTATCGCGGTGCTCTGCATAGATACATCCAGACCGAAATGGAATTTCTGGACATCTCATCCTTGGGTGTGGCCTACCGGACATTTCACAAATATGTTGCACTTCCCCTTGCGATCACCTCGACCGACTCATCTCCTGATCCAAATGAAGCTAACAAAGCCACTCGGTTCATTGAGCGGATCCAACACATCTGCCAACAGGTTCAGGATATCCTACAGAAGTCCAATGACAAGTACAAATAGGGCCATGATCAACATCGGGTGCCACATAAGTTTCAGGTGGGTGACAAAGTTTGGTTGCACTTGCAGAAAGAATGCCTTACAGGACCCCATCGGAAGATTCGTCCACTCTGTTATGGGTCGTACACTATCACCAAGGTTGTGGGGGATAATGATTTTGAGCTCAACATTCCTCCTTTCCTTGGTCTGCACACAGTGTTCAACGTGGATCTCCTTCACCCTTATTTCCCACCATTATTGGACACCTCAGAAGTAGCAGAACAACTGACACCAACAGAGCTCAACCTCGACTTCCTACAACAGGCATCCAATGATCATATTGTGGACAGACAGATCAAGGGAACTCGACAACAAACGATCCAGCTTTATCGAGTCGTCAAAGTAGGACAGATCCTGCACCAAGGCAAGTGGCTCACCCGGGGCCAAATTCAGTAGAAATTTCCTCATCTAATGGGGGACCTCAACGCAATGGAGACCATTTCTTCCTAAATAGGGAGGATTGATCCATATGGATATCGGCGGCCACTCACATTTTCCAATTGGCTCAAAACAGTTTTCTGACAATTTTGGCAATTTACTATTTTTAGCAGTTTTAACTTCCAGGGCCATTTTGAGGGCCTAAATGAAGATTTTTAGGAATAGAGCTCCTCAATGATAATTAAATCCATTATTGAGCCCCCAAAATGAATCTCCTCAACAATACCTTTCCAACGGGCTATCACATGCCTAAAATGAAGATCGTATGCAAAAGTTACGACCCCGGGAAGTTGATGTACTAACTTACCCAAACGGGGCCCACATGACTTTTGGCGCTTCATCTCCTAGGGTTAGGTTTTTGGATGTATAGAGTTTTTGGAATTATTACTTATTGTAAAAAGGCCTTCAGAGCCTCATTGTAATTTTCTTCTTGCGAATGCGCATTGTCGTCACATCTCTTCTCAGAGATAAGCCGCCACCATTCCAACAAGCTTGTTTCCGCTGCATTTTACACCTTCAGTTTATTTCGTTATTGAATAGAAAACTAGTTTTCATGTATCTTTGTTATTTTATGTTAAGCACTTGTTAATAATCTGTTTTCATTTCGTTCTACTCATAAAATCTAGATCAGTGGTATCAGAGCGGTCTGCTCCTTGTCGTCTTAATGCATGTCCCCAACGAGGTCTGAGTATAAAGAGTTGGGTCTCGAGCTTGTTTCTCTTGAGGAAAGAAGCTCTCGCACGCCCAAGCGACATCCCATGGCAGAAGAAAATAAATATGATGGGATAGGAGATCCTTTCAAACTGTTGATTGAGGAAGCCCTCACGCAACAGAGGAACAAGATGATGGATAGTTTCGTGCAAATCCTTCGACGACTACCAACAGGGGACGCATCTTCTTCGAACGAAGGTGCCGCCCCCTTCAAGGTACAAATAAAATTCAATATTCCTATATTTGAAGGTCAAATAGAAACAGGTGTTGTAGACAAGTGGTTGAATCTACTAGAAGGGTATTTTTCTATCCATAACTTTTCAAATAAAGAAAAGATTACTTTTGCGCTCCTCAAAGTCGTTCCCCATGTCAAAGATTGGTGGGAAACTTTTTGTGAGTAAAAGGAAACAGAGGAAACCTCATTATTTTCAGTCACGGCCACCTGTGAATCCTTCAGGGATGTTATTAAGGAACAATACTACCTTGTCGAAAGTTATGATGACCTGTATACCAAATGGACCACACTGCGGCAAGAAAGAGACCAAGCAGCGCCAGATTTCACAAATATCTTCCATACCTTGCGCACCAAGTTGGGTATCAAAGATTCAGAGTGACATCTGGTGCTCAAGTATCGCAGTGCTCTGCATATATACATCCATACCAAAATGGAATTTCTAGACATCTCATCCTTAAGCACGGCCTATCGACATGTCGTCAAAATCGAGCAGAAGCTCAAACAAAAGACACGGCAATTTGGGCCTGGGAACCCCTCACAACAAAAGCCAGGAAAGGATGGCCCCAACCCACCGAACAAAGGACATAGCAAATATGGACACTATCAGGACAACAAGTCCAAGCCGCAAGCAAAGGACACCGGAAAGACAAAGAAAGATACTGGGAAGTGGTGCGACTTCCATAAGATCCCTTGGCATAACACTGTTGACTACCGCTCAAAGCAGTCGTTGGTGGCCGAAGTGAAAGCCTCTGAATCAGATGCAGATTATGACTCTGAGCTAGAACCAGAAAGGGGAAGGCGTATCATTGACGCAGAACCCAGTGCCACCGTTGCTACCACCAAGCTCCAGCCAGGTGAACTAGATGAACCAGAAGAAGGAGAGCACCTCTTCCATTCACAGATGTGGGTAAAAGGCACCCCGCTGCACTTCATCGTTGATAGCGGTAGCCAGAAGAACCTCATCTCAGTAGAGATTGTCAAGTAGTTGGCCCTGCTAACAACGCCGCACCCACAACCGTACACCATTGGATGTCTCTTCCAAGGAAGTGATCTCCGCGTCAGGCAACAATGCCGACTGTTGTACGGCATCAAGCCCTTCAAAGATGATGTATTGTGTGATGTTGCTCCTCTCGAAGTTTGTGATGTTCTTTTGGGCCAACCTTATTTATGGAAACGTCATGTTGTATATGAGTCTAGGCCTCATAGTATTATTATTACTTTGAACAGGAAATTGTATAGGATACCCGAGGCAGTCCCACCTAGTGTTATTTCCTTGATCTCTGTTAAGAAATGCAGGAAGGTCATCTCTCAGATGGGGAAGTTTGTCTTCTTCGTGATTCGCTCTCAAACTAAGAGAAAGATCACAGCCACATCCAAGGTCTCTGTGGTCAACCTCTCCACACAGCGGAAGCAAGTAGATAAGGTCATGGAAGAATACTCAGATATCTTCTCCTCACCTACAGGGGTACCTCTGCACTGCCAGGTCAAGCACACCATCGATCTAAACCCCGGTGCACCGCTACCCAATGGGCCAGTCTATCATCGCTCTTTGATAGAGAATGAGGAGATCAAGAAATAAATCCAAGAACTGCTCCATAAGGGGCACATCCGCCCCATCTCATCACCTTGCAGGAGCCCAATCGTGCTGGTACAAAAGAAAGATGGAACCTTGGGACTCTGTATTGATTACCGGGCTCTAAATAAAATCACAGTCAGAAACCAGTACCTGATTCCCTGAATCAATGACCTCCTTGATCAACTCATGGGGACCAAATACTTTAGTAAGATTGATCTGAAGTCTGGCTACCACCAGGTCCCAATAGACCAGACAGACGTATGGAAGACCTCCTTTTTGAATGGTTGGTCATGACCTTTGGTTTGACAAATGCTCCAGCCACTTTCATGAGGATGATGGACGATATCCTGTGACCATTCACCAATACTTTTATAGTGGTGTATCTGGATGACATTCTAATTTATAGCAAGACTTGGGCTGAACACTTGCAGCATATTCAGCAGGTTTTGGACACCCTGCGGTAGCACAAGATATACACCAACTTGAAAAAATTCTCTTTCGGCATGGACAAGGCCCATTACCTGGGCTACATCATTGATCAGCATGGCATACATGTGGATCCAGCCAAGATCCAAGTCATCCATGACTGGCCAGCCCCAAAAACACTCACTGAGCTTCGGAGCTTCTTGGGCCTTGCCAATTTCTACCGCAGGTTCGTGTTAGGTTTATCCCATATTGCATGGGCCCTTAGCCAAATAAACAAAGGTGGTGGTAAGGCAAAATTTCTGTGGGGCCGGTCCCAACAACAAGTGTTCAATGATTTGAAGCAGTGCTTGTGCTCGGCCCCAGTACTTTCACTACCAGACCTGCAACATCCTTTTGAGATCAAGACAGATGCTTCAGACTATGATGTGGGCGTCATTCTCACTCAGCACAGCCACCCCGTGGCCTATCATAGTGAGACATTGTTAGATATTTTCTGTAAGTACCCTACTTACGACAAAGAAATGTACTTCATTGTGTAAGCATGCCACCAATGGAGACATTACATTCTTGGGAAGGAGTCAGTCATCCACACTGATCATAAGCCACTGCAGTTCATGCAGACGTAGGGAAAATTGCAGAATGGCTGCCATCAAAAGTGGTCCACATACTTGCAGCAATTCCACCTCAACATCAAGTATAAAACAGGAAGCACCAATCACATCATTGATTGCCTCAGTAGACCGCCAATCGCGGAACTCACCACAGTGCTAGACTCTTGCGGCCATGAGACATCTGGATGGCCCCAACTCTATGAGACAGACCCTGACTTCGCCACCACCTACCAAATGTTGGGTGCAAATGCAGTTGTCGATAATTTCCATCTTCAGGATGGGTTGTTGTGTCGTCTGGGCCATATCTGTATTCCATCAAGTGAGCGAGCGAAGTTGATCTAGGAAGCCCACTACAGTTGGGTGGCAGGACACTTTGGCGTTGAAAAGACAGTGGCGATGCTACAGAAACATTTCTACTGGCCGAAACTTCGACAGGAGGTCAACAAGTATATTAGGTCTTGCACTGCCTGCGCTATTACCAAACCGACCACTAAGAAATAGGGCTTGTACACCCCTCTTCCTTCTCCTAACAGGCCATGGGAATCCATCTCAATGGACTACATGTCAAGCCTCCCGTCCACCAAGCGGGGAAATGACTGTGTTTTTGTGGTTGTTGATCACTTTTCTAAGATGGTGATTCGGATTTCCTGGAAGAAGAGAATCCTAGCAGAGGCCACTGCCAAGCTCCTCTTTGAACGAGTCTGGGTATATTTTGGAATCCCACAAACCATTGTCTCAGATCAGGATAGTTGATTTCTCAGCACATTTTGGTCGAGCCTCTGGTCACTGTTGGACACCAAGCTCACCAAATCCACGGCCTTCCACCCCCAGATAGATGGCCAAACCAAGTTTGTAAATCGAATGATTGTGCATATCCTTTTCATGTATAATTCAAAGAACCCTCGCACATGGGATGAGCACCTTCCATATGTCCAGCATAGCTACAACTGAGCCCTGCATAGCTCAACCGGACACAGCCCCTTTCAAGTGGGGTTGGGATTCCAACCATTGGGACCCATAGATGTTGCACTTCCCCTTGAGGTCACCTCGACCGACTCATCTCCTGCTCCAACTGAAGTTGACAAAGCCACCTGGTTTATTGAGTGGGTCCAGCACATCCGCCAACAGGTTCAAGATATCCTACAAAAGTCCAATGACAAGTACAAACGGTGCCATGATCAACATCGGGTGTCGCATAAGTTTCAGGTGGGCGACAAAGTTTGGTTGCACTTGCAGAAAGAACTCCTTACAGGAGCCCATTGGAAGCTTCGCCCACTCCGTTATGGGTCGTACACTATCACCAAGGTCGTGGGGGATAATTATTTTGAGCTCAACATTCCTCCTTTCCTTGGTCTGCACCCAGTGTTCAACATGGATATTCTTCACCCTTATTTCCCACCGTTATTGGACACCTCAAAAGTAGTAGAACAACTGACACCAATAGAGATTAACCCCAACTTCCTACAACAGGCATCCAATGATCATATTGTGGACAGACAGATCAAGGGCACTTGAAAACAAAGGATCCATCTTTATCGAGTCGTAAAAGCAGGGCAGCTCCTGCACCAAGGCAAGTGGCTCACCCGGGGCCAAATCAGCAGAAATTTCCTCATCTAATGGGGGACCTCAACGCAATGGAGGCCATTGATTCCTAAGGAGGGAGGATTGACCCATATGGATATCGGTGGCCACCCACCTTTTCCAACTGGCTCAAAACAGTTTTCTAACAATTTTGGCAATTTACTATTTTTAGCAGTTTTAACTTCGAGGGCCATTTTGAGGGCCTAAATGAAGGTTTTTAGGAATCGATCTCCTCAATGATATCTAAATGCATAATTGATCTCCTAAAATGAATCTCCTCGACGATACCTTTCAAACGGGCTATCACACGCCTAAAACGGAGATCGTATCCAAACGTTACGACCTCGGGAAGTTGATGTACTAACTTACCCAAACGGGGCCCACATGACTTTTGGCGCTTCATCTCCCAGGGTTAGGTTTTTGGATGTCTAGGGTTTTGGGAATTCTTTCTTATTGTAAAAATTCCTTCAGAGCCTCATTGTAATTTTCTTCTTGCGAATGCACGTTGTCATCACATCTCTTCTCAGAGATAAGCCGCCACCATTCTAGCAACCTTGTTTCTGCTGCATTTTACAGTTTCAGCTTATTTCGTTATTGAATAGAAAACAAATTTTATTGTATCTCTATTATTTTGTGTTAAGAACCTGTTAATAATCTCTATTCATTTCGTTCTTCTCATAAAATCTAGATCAGTGGTATCAGAGCGGTCTGCTCCTTGTCGTCTTAATGCATTTCCCCAACGAGGTCCAAGTATAAAGCGTTGGGTCTCGAGCTTGTTTCTCTTGAGGAAGGAATCTCTCACACACCCAAGCGACCTCCCGTGACAGGAGAAAATAAATATGATGGGACAGGAGATCCTTTCAAACATTTGATTGACAAATCCCTCACGCAACATAGGAACGAGATGATGGATAGTTTCATGCAAATATTTCGGTGGCTACCAACAGGGGACAAATCTTCTTCGAACGGAGGCACTGCCCCCTTCAAGGTACAAATAAACTTTGATATTCCTATATTTGAAGGTCAGATAGATTCAGATGTTGTAGACAAGTGGTTGAATCTACTAGAAGGGTATTTTTCTGTCCATAACTTTTCGAATAAAGAAAATATTACTTTTGCGCTCCTCAAAGCCGTACCCCATGTCAAAGATTGGTGGGAAACTTTCTGTGAGAAAAAGGAAACAGATGAAACCTCATTATTTTCAGTCACATCCCATATGGGAATCCTTCAGGGATGCTATTAAGGAACAATACTACCTTGTCGGAAGTTATGACGACCTGTATACCAAATGGACCACATTGCGGCAAGAAAGAGACCAAGCAGTGCCAGATTTCACAAATATCTTCCATACCTTGTGCACCAATTTGGGTATCAAAGATTCAGAGCAACATCTGGTACTCAAGTATCGCGATGCTCTACATAGATACATCCATACCGAAATGGAATTTCTGAACATCTCATCCTTGGGCATGGCCTACCGATATGCTGTCAAAATTTAGCAGAAGCTCAAACAAAAGACGCGACAATTTGGGCCTGGGAACCCCTCACAACAAAAGCCAAGAAAGGGCGGCCCAACCTAGCAAACAAAGGACAGAGAAAATATGGACAGTATCAGGACAACCAATCAAAGCCGCAAGAAAATAAGGACACCGAAAAGACAAAGAAAGATACCGGGAAGTGGTGCGACTTCCATAAGAGCCCTTGGCATAACACTGTTGACTGCCGCTCAAACCAGTTGTTGGTGGCCGAAGTGAAAGACTCTAAATCAGATGCATATTATGACTCTGATTCAGAACTAGAAAGGGGAAAATGGATCATTGACGTGGAACCCAGTGCCACTGTTGCTACCACCAAGCTCCAACTTGGTGAACTAGACGAGCCAGAAGAAGGAAACTGCCTCTTCCATTCATAGATGTGGGTAAAAGGAACCCCACTGCACTTCATCGTTGATAGCAGTAGCCAAAAGAACCTCATATTATCATATGTCGTCAAGCGGCTGGCCCTACCAACAACGGCGCACCCACAACTGTACACCATTGGATGGCTCCGCCAAGGAAGTGATCTCCTCGTCAGCAAACAGTGGCGACTATCGTACGGCATCAAGCCCTTCAAAGACGAGGTATTGTGTGATGTTGCTCCTCCCAAATTTTGTGATGTTCTTTTGGTCCAACCTTATTTATGGAAACATCATGTTGTATATGAGTCTAGGCCTCATAGTGTTATTATTACTTTGAACAGGAAATTGTACAAGATACCCGAGGCAGTCCCACCTAGTTCTATTTCTTTGATCTCTGCTAATAATACTAGGATATATTCTCCTCACCTACAGAGGTACCTCTGCACTACCAAGTCAAGCACTCCATCGATCTAACCCCCAGCGCACCGCTACCCAATGGGCCAGTCTATCATCGCTCTTTGTTAGAGAATGAGGAGATCAAGCGACAGATCCAAGAACTGTTCCACAAGGGTCACATCCACCCCATCTCATCACCTTGTGGGAGCCCAATCATGCTGGTACAGAAGAAATATGGAACCCGGCGAATCTGTATTGATTACTAAGCTCTTAATAAAAACACAGTCAGAAACCGGTACCCGATTCCCCGAATCGATGACCTCCTTGATAAACTCACGAGGGCCAAATACTTCAGTAAGATTGATCTGAAGTCTGGCTACCACCAGGTCTCGATAAAACAGACATACGTATGGAAGACCACCTTCAAGTCAAAGGAAGGCCTTTTTGAATGGTTGGTCATGCCCTTTGGTTTGACAAATGCTCCAGCCGCTTTCATGAGGATGATGGACGATATCCTGCGACCATTCACCAATAATTTTGTAGAGGTTCGTGTTGGGTTTCTCCCATATTGCATGGGCCCTCAGCCAAATAAACAGAGGTGGTGGTAAGGCGAAATTTGTGTGGGGTTGGTCCCAACAACAAGCGTTCGATGATTTGAAGCAGCGCTTGTGCTCGGCCCTAGTACTTTCACTACCAGACCTGCAGCATCCTTTTGAGATCGAGACAGATGCTTCAGACTATGATGTGGGTGCCATTCTCACTCAGCACGTCCACCTCGTGGCCTATCATAGTGAGACATTGTCAGATACTGTCTGTAAGTACCCTACTTACGACAAAGAAATGTAATCCATTGTGCAAGCATGCCGCCAGTGGATACATTACATTCTTGGGAAGGAGACAGTCATCCACACTGATCATAAGCCATTAAAATTCATACAGATGTAGGGAAAATTGCAGAATGACCGCCATCAAAAGTGGTCCACATACTTGCAGCAATTCCACCTCAACATCAAGTATAAAATAGGAAGCACCAATCGCATCATTGATTGCCTCAGAAGACCGCCAGTCACGGCACTCACCACAGTGCTAGACTCTTGCAGCCATGAGACATCTGGATGGCCCCAACTCTATGAGACAGACCCTAACTTCGCCACCACCTACCAAATGTTGGGTGAAAACATAGTTGTCGATAATTTCCATCTTCAAGATGGGTTGTTGTGTCGTCTAGGCCATATCTGTGTTCCATCAAGTGAGCGAGCGGAGATGATCTGGGAAGCTCACTACAGTTGGGTGGCAGGACACTTCGGCATTGAAAAGACAGTGGCGATGCTACAGAAACATTTCTACTAGTTGAAACTTCGACAGGAGGTCAACAAGTATATCAGGTCTTGCATTGCCTGCGTTATTTCCAAACTGACCACTAAGAAACAGGGCCTGTACACCCCTCTTCCTAATCTTGACAGGCCATGGGAATCCATCTCAATGGACTACATGTCGGGCCTCCCGTCCACCAAGCGGGGAAATGACTGTGATATTGTGGTTGCTGATCGCTTTTCTAAGATGACGATTCTGGTTGCCTGCAAGAAGAGCATCACAATAGAGACCACTACCAAGCTCTTCTTTGAACGAGTCTGGGTACATTTTGGAATCCCACAAACCATTGTCTCAGATCGAGATAGTTGATTTCTCAGCACATTCTAGTCGAGCCTCTGGTCACTGCTGGACACCAAGCTCACCAAATACACGGCCTTCCACCTCCAGACAGATGGACAAACCGAGATTGTAAATCGAATGATTGTGCATATCCTTCGCATGTATAATTCAAAGAACCCTTGCACATGTGATGAGCGCCATCCCTATGTCCAGCATAGCTACAACCGAGCCCTACATAGCTCAACCGGTCACAGCCCCTTTCAAGTGGGGTTGGGATTCCAACCATTGGGACCCATATATGTTGCACTTCCCCTTGCGGTCACCTCGACCAACTCATCTCCTGCTCCAAATGAAGCTGACAAAGCCACCCGGTTCATTAATCAGATCCAACACATCTACCAACAAGTTCAAGATATCCTACAGAAGTCCAATGACAAGTACAAATAGCACCATCATCAACATCGGGTGTTTCATAAGTTTCAGGTGGGTGACAAAGTTTGGTTGCACTTGCAGAAAGAAATCCTTACAGGACCCCATTAGAAGCTTCGCCCACTCCGTTATGGGTCGTACACTATTGCCAAGGCTATTTCCTAGTGCTATTTCCTTGATCTCACCTAGTGTTATTTCCTTGATCTCTGCTAAGAAATGTAGGAAGGTCATCTCTCAGATGGGGAAGTTTGTCTTCTTCATGATTCGCTCTCAGAATAAGAGAAAGATCACAGCCACATCTAGGGTCTCTGCAGCTGACCTCTCCACACAACAGAAGCAAGTAGAAAAGGTCATGGAAGAATACTCAGATATCTTCTCCTCACCTACAGAGGCACCTCTGCACTGCCAAGTCAAGCACCCCATCGATCTGACCCCCGGCGCACCGTTACCCAATGGGCCAGTCTATCATTTCTCTTTGTTAGAGAATGAGGAGATCAAGCGACAGATCCAAGAACTGCTCCACAAGGGGCACATCTGCCCCATCTCATCACCTTGCAGGAGCCCAATCATGCTGGTATAGAAGAAAGATGGAACCTGGCGACTCTGTATTGATTACCAGGCTCTGAATAAAATCACAGTCAGAAATAGGTACCCGATTCCTTGAATTGATGACCTCCTTGATCAACTCACGGGGCCCAAATACTTCAATAAGATTGATCTGAATTCTAGCTACCACCAGGTCCCGATAGAACAGGCAGACGTATGGAAGACCGCCTTCAAGTCAAAGGAATGCCTTTTTGAATGGTTGGTCATGCCCTTTGGTTTAACAAATGCTCCAGCCACTTTCATGAGGATGATGGACGATATCCTGCGACCATTCACCAATACTTTTGTAGTGGTGTATCTGGATGACATTCTAATTTACAGCAAGACGTGGGCCGAACACTTGCAGCATATTCAGCAGGTTCTAGACACCCTGCGGCAGCACAAGCTATACGCCAACTTGGAAAAATTCTCCTTCGACATGGATAGGTTCCATTACCTGGGATACATCATTGATCATCATGGCATACATGTGGATCCAGCGAAGATCCAAGTCATCCGTGACTGGCCAGGCCCAACAACATTCACTGAGCTTCGGAGCTTCTTGGGCCTTGCCAATTTCTACCACAGGTTCGTGTTGGGTTTCTCCCATATTGCATGGGCCCTCAGCCAAATAAACAGAGGTGGTGGTAAGGTGAAATTTGCATGGGGCTGGTCCCAACAACAAGCGTTCGATGATTTGAAGCAGCGCTTATGCTTAGCCCCAGTACTTTCACTACCAAACCTGCAGCATCCTTTTGAGATCGAGACAGATGCTTCAGACTATGCTTTGGGCATCATTCTCACTCAGCACGGCCACCCCGTGGCCTATCATAGTGAGACATTGTCATATATTATCTGTAAGTACACTACTTATGACAAAGAAATGTACTCCATTGTGCAAGCATGCCACCAATGGAGACATTACATTCATGGGAAGGAGACAGTCATCCACACTGATCATAATCCACTGCAGTTCATGCATACACAGGGAAAATTGCATAATGACCACCATCAAAATTGGTCCACATACTTGCAGCAATTCCACCTCAACATCAAGTATAAAACAAGAAGCATAAATCGCGTCGTTGATTGCCTCATCAAACCGCCAGTCGCGGTACTCACCACGGTGCTAGAATCTTACGGCCATGAGACATCTGGATGGACCAAACTCTATGATACAAACCTTGACTTCGCCACCACCTACCAAATGTTGGGTGAAAATGCAGTTGTCGATAATTTCCATCTTCAGGATGGGTTGTTGTGTCATCTGGGCCATATCTGTGTTCCATCAAGTGAGTGAGAAAAGATGATCTAGGAAGCCCACTACAATCGGGTGGCAGGAAACTTCGGTGTTGAAAATATAATTCTTTTGAGCTCAAAATTCCTCCTTTTCTTGGTCTGCACCCAGTGTTAAACATGGATCTCCTTCACCCTTATTTCCCACCATTATTGGACACCTCAGAAATAACAGAACAACTGACACCAACAGAGCTCAACCCCGACTGCCTACAACATGCATCCAATGATCAGATTGTGGATAGACAGATCAAGGGCACTCAACAACAAAGGATCCAACTTTATCCAGTCGTCAAAGCAACACAGCTCTTGCACCAAGGCAAGTGGCTCACCCGGGGCCAAATTCAGTAGAAATTTCTTCATCTAATGGGAGACCTCAACGCAATGGAGACAATTTCTTCCTAAGGAGGGAGGATTGATCCATATGGATATTGGTGGCCACCCACCTTTTCCAATTGGCTCAAAATAGTTTTCTGACAATTTTGGCAATTTACTATTTTTAGCAGTTTTAACTTCTGGGGCCATTTTGAGGGCCTAAATGAAGGTTTTTAGGAATCGAGTTGCTCAATGATCAAAAAATCCATGATTGATCCTTAAAAATGAATCTCCCCGGTGATACCTTTCCAACGGGCTATCACACACCTAAAACGAAGATCGTATGCAAAAGTTACGACCCCGAGAAGTTGATGTACTAACTTACCCAAATGAGGCCCACTTGAGTTTTGGCGCTTCATCTCCTAGGGTTAGATTTTTGGATGTCTAGGGTTTTTGTCATTCTTTATTATTGGAAAAAGGCCTTCAGAGCCTCATTGTAATTTTCTTCTTTCAAATGCGCACTTCCGTCACATGTCTTCTCAGAGATAAGCCGTCACCATTCCAACAAACTTGTTTCTGTTGCATTTTACAGTTTCATCTTATTTCATTATTGAACAGAAAACCAGTTTTACTATATCTCTGTTATTTTGTGTTAAGCACCTATTAATAATCTGTATTCATTTCATTCTGCTCATAAAATCTGTATCAGTGGTATCAGAGCGGTCTTCTCCTTGTCGTCTTAATGCATGTCCCCAAGGAGGTCCAAGTATAAAGAGTTGGGTCTCGAGCTTGTTTCTCTTGAGGAAAGAAGCTCTCGCACACCCAAGCGACCTCCCATGGAAGGAGAAAATAAATATGATGGGATAGGAGATCCTTTCAAACTGTTGATTGAGGAATCCCTCACGCAACAGAGGAACGAGATGATGGATAGTTTCGCGCAAATCCTTCAGCGGCTACCAACAAGGGACACATCTTCTTCGAACGGAGGCACCGCCCCCTTCAAGGTACAAATAAACTTCGATATTACTATATTTGAAGGTCACATGGATGAAAATGTTGTAGACAAGTGGTTGAATCTACTAGAAGGGTATTTTTCTGTCCATAACTTTTCGAATAAAGAAAAGATTACTTTTGCACTCCTCAAAGTCGTTCCCCATGTCAACGATTGGTGGGAAACTTTCTGTGAGTAAAAGGAAACAGAGGAAACCTCATTATTTTCAGTCATGGCCACCTGGGAATCCTTCAGGGATGTTATTAAGGAACAATACTACCCTGTTGAAATTTATGACGACCTGTATACCAAATGGACCACACTGCGGCAAGAAAGAGACTAAGCAGTGCCAGATTTCACAAATATCTTCCATACCTTGCGCACCAAGTTGGGTATCAAAGATTCAAAGAAACATCTAGTGCTCAAGTATCATGGTGCTCTGCATAGATACATCCATACCGAAATGGAATTTCTAGACATCTCATCCTTGGGCGCGGCCTACCGATATGCCGTCAAAATCGAGAAAAATCTCAAACAAAAGACGTGGAAATTTGGGCCTAGGAACCCCTCACAACAAAAGCCAAGAAAGGGTGGCCCCAACCCACCGAACAAAGGACAAAGAAAATATGGATAGTATCAGGACAACCAATCCAAGCTGCAAGCAAAGAAGGACATTGAAAATACAAAGAAAGATACCAGGAAGTGGTGCGACTTCCATAAGAGCCCTTGGCATAACACTACTGACTGTCGCTCAAAGCAGTCGTTGGTGGCCGAAGTGAAAGCCTCTGAATTAAATGCAGATTATGACTATGAGCTAGAACCAGAAAGGGGAAGACGGATCATTGATGTGGAACCCAGTGCCACCATTTCTACTGCCAAGCTCCAGCATGGTGAGCTAGATAAGCCAAAATAAGGAGAGTGTCTCTTCCATTCACAGATGTGGGTAAAAGGCACCCTGATGCACTTCATCGTTGATAGCGGTAGCCAGAAGAACCTCATCTCAGCAATGGTCATCAAGAAACTGGCCCTGCCAATAATGCTGCACCCACAACTGTACACCATTGGATGGCTTCGCCAAGGAAGCGATCTTCGCGTCAGCCAACAGTGTCGACTGTCGTACGACATCAAGATCTTCAAAGACGAGGTATTGTGTGATGTTGCTCCTCTCGAAGTTTGTGATGTTCTTTTGGGCCAACCTTATTTATGGAAACATCATGATGTATATGATTCTAGGCCTCGTAGTGTTATTATTACTTTGAACATGAAATTGTACAGGATACCCGAGGCAGTCCCACCTAGTGCTATTTCGTTGATCTATGCTAAGAAATGCAGGAAGGTCATCTCTCAGATGGGGAAGTTTGTCTTCTTCATGATTCGCTCTCAGAATAAGCGAAAGATCATAGCCACATCCAGGGTCTCTGCGGCCGACCTCTCCACATAGAAGAACCAAGTAGATAAGGTCGTGGAAGAATACTTGGATATCTTCTCCTCACCTACAGGGGTACCTCTGCACTTCCAGGTCAAGCACCAAATCGATCTGACCCCTGGCGCACAGCTACCCAATGGACCAGTCTATCGTCACTCTTTGTTATAGAATGAGGAGATCAAGCGACAGATCCAAGAACTTCTCCACAAGGGGCACATCCGCCCCAGCTCATCACCTTGCGGGATCACAATCGTGTTGGTAAAGAAGAAAGATGGAACCTGGCGACTCTGTATTGATTACTGGGCTCTGAATAAAATCACAGTCAGAAACCGGTACTCGATTCCCTGAATCGATGACCTCCTTGATAAACTCACGGGGGCCAAATACTTCAATAAGATTGATCTAAAGTCTGGCTACCACCAGGTCCCGATAGAATAGACAGACGTATGGAAGACCACCTTCAAGTCAAAGGAAGGCATTTTTGAATGGTTGGTCATGCCCTTTGGTTTGAGAAATTCTCCAGCCACTTTCATGAGGATGATGGACGATATCCTGTGACCATTCACCAATACTTTTGTAGTGGTGTATCTGGATGACATTCTAATTTACAGCAAGACTTGGGCCGAACACTTGCAGCATATTCAGCAAGTTCTTGACACCCTGCGGCAGCACAAGCGATACGCCAACTTAGAAAAATGCTCCTTTGGCATGGACAGGGTCTATTACCTAGGCTACATCATTGATCAGCATGGCATACATGTGGATCCAGCCAAGATCCAAGTCATCCGTGACTGGCCAGCCCCAACAACACTCACTAAGATTTGGAGCTTCTTGGGCCTTGCCAATTTCTACCGTAGGTTCATGTTGGGTTTCTCCCATATTTCATGGGCCCTCAGCCAAATAAACAGAGGTGGTGGTAAGGTGAAATTTGTGTGGGGTCAGTCCCAACAACAAGCGTTTAATGATTTGAAGCAGCGCTTGTGCTCAGCCCCAGTACTTTCACTACCAGACCTGCAGCATCCTTTTGAGATCGAGACAGATGCTTCAGACTATGCTATGGGTGTCGTTCTCACTCAGCATGGCCACCCCGTGGCCTATCATAGTCATACACTGTCAGATACTATCCGTAAGTACCCTACTTATGAAAAAGAAATGTACTCCATTGTGAAATCATGCCACCAATGGAGACATTACATTCTTGGGAAAGAGACATTCATCCACACTGATCATAAGCCACTGCAGTTCATGCAGACGCAGGGAAAATTGCAGAATGACCGCCATCAAAAGTGGTCCACATACTTGCAGCAATTCCACCTCAACATCAAGTATCAAACAGGAAGCACCAATCGCGTCGTTGATTGCCTCTGCAGACCGCCAGTCGTGGCACTCACCACGGTGCTAGACTCTTGCGGCCATGAGACATTTGGATGGCCCCAACTCTATGAGACAGACCCTGACTTCGCCACCACCTACCAAATGTTGGGTGCAAACGCAGTTGTCGATAATTTCCATCTTCAGGATGGGTTGTTGTGTCGTCTGGGCCATATCTGTGCTCCATCAAGTGAGTGAGAGAAGTTGATCTGGGAAGTCCACTACAGTTAGGTGGCAGGACACTTCGGCATTGAAAAGATAGTGGTGATGCTACAGAAACATTTCTACTGGCTGAAACTTCGAAAGGAGGTCAACAAGTATATCAGGTCTTGCACTGCCTATGTTATTGCCAAACCGACCACTAATAAATAGGGCATGTACACCCCTCTTCCTACTCTTGATAGGCCATGGGAATCCATCTCAATGGACTACATGTCGGACCTCTCGTCCACCAAGTGGGGAAATGACTGTGTTTTTGTGGTTGTTGATATCTTTTCTAAGATGGTGATTCTGGTTGCCTGCAAAAAAAGCATCACAGCAGAGGCCACTGCCAAGCTCTTCTTTGAACGAGTCTGGGTACATTTTGGAATCCCACAAACCATTGTCTCAAATCAGGATAGTCGATTTCTCAGCACATTCTGGTCGAGCCTCTGGTCACTACTGGACACCAATCTCACCAAATCCACGGCCTTCCACCCCCAGACAGATGGCCAAACCGAGTTTTTAAATCGAATTATTGTGCATATCCTTCACATGTATAATTCAAAGAACCCTCAAACATGGGATGCGATCCTTCCCTATGTCAAGCATAGCTACAACCGAGCCCTGCATAGCTCAACCGGCCACAGCCCCTTTCAAGTGGGGTTGGGATTCCAACCATTGGGATCCATAGATGTTGCACTTCCACTTTCGATCACCTCGATCGACTCATCTCCTGCTCCAACTGAAGCTAACAAAACCACCCGGTTCATTGAGTGCATCCAACACATCCACCAATAGGTTCAGGATATCCTACAGAAGTCCAATGACAAGTACAAACAGTGCCATGATCAACATCAGGTGTCGCATAAGTTTCAGGTGGGAAACAAAGTTTGGTTGCACTTGTAGAAGTAACACCTTATAGGACCCCATCGGAAGCTTCACCCACTCCATTATGGGTCGTACACTATCTCCAAGGCTGTGGGGGATAATTCTTTTTAGATCAAAATTCCTCCTTTCCTTTGTTTGCACCTAGTGTTCAATGTGGATCTCCTTCGCCCTTATTCCCCACCATTATTGGACACCTCAGAAGTAACAGAACAAATGACACCAACAGAGATCAACCCCGACTACCTATAATAGGTATCCAATGATCATATTGTGGACAGATAGATCAAGGGCACTCGACAACAAAGGATCCTGCTTTATCGAGTCGTCAAAGCAGGGCAGCTCCTGCACCAAGGCAAGTGGCTCACTCGGGGCCAAATTCAGCAGAATTTTCCTCATCTGATGGGGGAACTCAACGTAATGGAGACCATTGCTTCTTAATTAGGAAGGATTGATCCATATGTATATCGGTGGCCACCACCTTTTCCAACTGGCTCAAAATAGTTTTCTGACAATTTTGGCAATTTACTATTTTTAGCAGTTTAACTTTTAGGGCCATTTTGAGGGCCTAAATGAAGGTTTTCAGGAATCGAGCTCCTCAATGACATCCAAATCCATTATTGAGCCCCCAAAATGAATCTCCTCGATGATACCTTTCCAATGGGCTATCACACGCCTAAAACGGAGATCGTATGCAAAAGTTACGACCCCGGGAAGTTGATGTACTAACTTACTCAAACGGGGCCCACATGACTTTTGGTGCTTTATCTCCTAGGGTTAGGTTTTTGGATGTCTACGGTTTTGGGCATTCTCGATTATTGTAAAACGGCCTTCAGAGCCTCATTGTAATTTTATTCTTGCGAATGCGCGTTGCCATCACATCTCTTCTCAAAGATAAGCCGCCACCATTCCAGCAAGCTTGTTTCCGGTGCATTTTATAGTTTCAGCGTATTTCGTTATTGAATAGAAAACCAGTTTTATTGTATCTCTGTTATTTTGTGTTAAGCTCCTATTAATAATTTGTATTCATTTCATTCTGCTCATAAAATCTGGATCATTTTTCTACTAACCGAGCTTTGTATTTCTCCACTTTTCCTTATGCATTAAACTTCTTCTTAAACAACCATTTGTTACCAATAGATTTTCTTCCAACTAACAACTCAACTAGATCCCATGTCTCATTCTTATCCAAGGCATCCATTTCTTCAACCATGGCCTTCTTCCAGATTTTACGATCCTATAAATTCATTATTTCCCTGACAATTATGGGATCATCATCAGTAATAGATAAATCAAAATTAGAATGAAAATCAGGTGGACTATACCTTTTTGGTTTCCTTCTTTCCCTCACTTATCTCTTCAATATTGGGGTATGAGGTTCTTCTTCTTCTACTTCATCTTATTCAGTTGATTCATATTTTGCATCATTCAACTCAAACTCTATTTTCTCAGGTTCTTCTTGCCTTGGTAGGAATTCTTGTTTGGAAACATCTTTCACCTCTCTAAAAACAACATCTCGACTGTGAACAGACTCCTTAGTTTCTGGGTTACAAAGATTATAAAATTTCACACCATCTTTATAACCCATAAAGATACACTTTTCAGCTTTATTATCCAACTTACTCCCATTTTCCTTTGGAACAAGTATATAATCATCGCAACCAAACACTCTGAGATGTTCAAGAGATGGTTTCTTACCAGTCCATACCTCGAGTGTAGTTTTATCATCCAATACTGATGAGGGTAATCGATTGACCAGGTAACATGCTATACCCACTACCTATGCCCAGAATTCTTGTCCTAACTCGGCACCACTAAGCATGCTCCTTGCTTTTTCCATCAGTTTCATGTTCATCCTTTATGCAACTCCATTATGTTGAGGTGTGTATGGAGTAGTCTTCTGCCTTTCTATACCACACTTCTTACAGAATTCTTTGAATTCATTTATGCAGAATTCTCCACCATTATCTGTCCTTAATACCTTTATTTTCATGTGTTCCTTGAGAAATCATCTATGAATGAAACATAATACATAGATTTACCTAGTGATGGAACAGGCACAGGTCCAAACACATCATTGTGTATCAACTCTAAGATCCCCTTTGCTCTTGTAGCACTAGATGGTAATCTTACTCGATTATGTTTACCATATATGCAATGTTCACAGAAATCAAAATCCAGAGTGCAATTAAACATACCTTAAACCATACCTTTACCGTGTAGTTTTTGAAGGCTCTTTTCTCCAATATGCCTCAGTCTTTGATGCCACAGCATGGTCTTCTTTCCAGGGATAGTATTGGTATTGTCTTCTTTATTTCTCTGCTCAGGGACAACAGAATTGTTACACCCATTAGTATAAGTTATTCCCAACAAATTGTACAGAGTTCCACACTGAACTCCCCTAATCAACACCATTGTTCCTCGTACCATATTGCAAGTGCCCTTTCCCAATACAGTATCCACTCATGCATCATCCAATTTGCTTACATATATTAGGCTCCTGGCTATTTTTGGAATGTGAAAAACCCCGGGGAGAGTTATAATCCTTCCATATTTAAGCAACAACTTAACCCTTCCATACCCCATGATTTTGGCTATCAATTCATCTCCTAGGAATACATCACCACCATCATATTTTTCATATTCACAAAACCACTCCTTGTGAGGAGTCATATGATATGACGCACCTAAGTCCATCAACCATACACCACGGTCAGCATGTGTACATGTAGATGTCAGGTAAACATCACCTCTTTCTTCAGTGGATTTTTTCACCTCTGTGGAAGAGGTATTATCGTATCCCTTTTGTTTATCAATCTTCTTAGACTTGCAATCTTTCTTATAATGCCCTGTTTTACCACACTTCCAACATTTCCTCAAATATTTTTCTGGAGACTTAGATCTACCTGTAGATTTAGATCTCTCCCCCTAAGACTTACCAGGATTCCTGTCTTGGGTACATCCTCTTACAAATAAAGTATTTGTGCTCTGACTATCCATGCTTTTCCGCCTCATCTCTTCATATAACAAGGATGAAACTACATCCTCATACTTCAATGTAGATTGAGTGGTACTACCAATTGCTACAACTAGATTATCCCAAGAGTCTGGAAAAGAACATAACAAAGTAATACACTTATCTTCTTTTGCAATCGTAATATTAACAGAGACAAGTTTACTTACCACAGTATTAAAGGAATTTAGATGTTCTATCACATAATCTCCATCTTCCATCCTAATATGATACAACTTCTTTGGAAGAAATAACTTGTTTACCATGGACTTTGATTGATACAAATTCCTTAACTTATCCCATACTTACTTGGATGTAGATTCTCCCAAGACATTCAACAACACTGAATCTTCCAGGAAGAGTCGAATAGTACTCCTTGCTCTTATATCCAACTTCTCCCAATCTTCCTTATACATACCAGTAGGTTGTGTACTAGTAATTTGTGTACTAGTAGACTATGTGCCAGTAGACTGCGTACCAGTAGATTGTGTACCAGGATCCATAGCAATCCATTGTTCTTTGTCTACAAGAAGGTCCTCCATCTTGAGATTCCATAGATCAATTTTTTTACCGTTGAACTTATGTATCTCGATTCTAGTAGAGCTTGTCATTCCTCTTTCTACACTTGAATCACCGCTGCAAAATCTCCCATTGAACCCAGGTTTATCACAGACCCAAGATAAACTTGATCTATCAAGACTGAGCCAAACCCTCAGCAACAAAGGCATCCCCTTGAAGCCAAAAACGAGCTCGGATACCACATGTAAGTTTTAAACCTATGAAGTAAATCAATGAATATAGATTCTTAAGAAAAACAAAAATTAATCAATGGCCCATACACATAGTACACAAAGATTTACGTTGGAAACCCTTAACCGGGAGAAAACCATCATTCCTTGGTGTTGCACCTTTCAAATATTCATTGTATTAATTTCACCATTCACCATACACTATATACAATATTTTAGGTATTTCATAGCCACCAAAACCCTAATCCCTTAATCCGAGATTAATTTAGAAAACCGCTAAAAATAGCAAAATCTGTTAAAATAGAAAAAACCGCCCAAAAACAAAATTTGGGGTGTTTCCCCAAGATAAATGTTGCACATAATCAAGGGAGGGAACCTGGCCCCCCCTGGGACCCCCCCATGAAAGCGCTCAGTGCACATGACACAACAGACGAAGGAAGTTGGGATCGTCAAACGCAATTGTCAAATCTGACGTGCCCACACACACACATGCAAAGAATATAACACATACCCAACAACCTATGCTCTTATCTCTTTGCTTCGGTTATCAAAATTTAAATACAAAGGAATGGGCACTCTCTATGGAGTTTCCTATGATGTTGTGGGGATGCTACAAAATCTTTCTTGTAACATTCCCGCTTTCAAACCCCAAACTAGTGATGTATATCGTAAATGTAATATATGGTCGAGGGCTAAGCGATGTAATATGTAAATGATGTAAATTGAATATAATGAATAAAATGTATATCCAGTTGCAGATGAAAACAGATGAATATTTGGGGGCTTAGTTTCCACAAGAGAGGGAAGGGGTCCAAGGGGGAGAGTTTACCCATGTTTATTAAACTAAAGTATTTCTTTCTAAATTATCCTTCCCATAAACCTTCCATTATTTGTTGAGTGTTATAGAGCCCAATCATTGAATTCATGTAAGAGGGTGGGTGTGAGAAGTCACATCCTATAGTTATTCAGAGCATGGGGGTTGAGTACAATCAACTTCGAGATGAGTGTAAGTCAAGCAAGCAAGAGTAAGAGGGGAAATTCATATGGGTAGGAGACCAAAATTATAGATTTACGTTTTTGCATGGAGAGTTGTTTTTACATGAATTATCTGGATAAAAAAGAATATATGAGTGTTGAAGCTTGAAATAAGTTGTTGTGGGCACATTTGGCAAATGTTTGAAGCTATAATCTCGTGGAGAAAGAGGTTGTGTGCCTATGAGTAACATTTTGTTCGAAATTCGTCAAGAGAAGCAAGAATTTAGTTGTTGGGCGAAATCCTATTGCAACTATAGAATTCTTGAGGTCCCGACAGAGATATTTCTTGTCCAACCTATGTTAGAAGCCCTGGATAGGACTGGAAAGTCATGAGGGACTATGAGCAATGAAGGAGGATTCCATCCCTTGGGTTGTGCAGGTTGTGGGGAAAATAGTTAGTGGACTAGAATTAGCTTTGGGAATTGATTGTTGAGAGGGGAACATAGTCAACCTTAGAGACCACCATCTCTTGTGGATTCATATCCCCAACTCGGGGGTGACTTGTTGTTGAGAAATAAAACAACAAGTCTACAGTTGGGAGGAATTTCCATCCTCTGCAACGGGTTTAATATTTCGTAAGATAAGTGTTCTTATTTGTTGTGTTTATTCATGTTAAATGTTGATATAGATGTTGTGCATTTTAATCTGAGTTATATTGGTTATTACTAATTTTTGTGAGTATATTGATGCACACGAATCTCCATTTTTATGGTTGAATGATGGTGTGTGTATTTAGTTGTTGTTGTACACAATTAAAGTGGTTTCATTCATAATTTTATTTAGTGTGGATAGCTGAATGAACTTTAATTTCATGTTGTGTATTATTTCCACATTTAGAATTGGTAGCATAAAATTAGAAGGGTTGGGATCTTCATGAATCCTTTGGATGCTCGTTGAACCAAAATATCACTTACCAACCATTCTTGGAAGGCTTCCTCTACCCATCCTATAATAGGTAAGGATAAGGAAAAGAGAGATCCTTCCCCCTTGTATTGTCTTAATAAAGAATTAGTCACCACATTTTCTTTCCCTTTCTTATATTTTATCTCATAACCATACCTAATCATTAGTGTCCCACTTATGCTACTCCAGTGACAATAATATTTGTTCTATAAAATACTTCGAACTATGATGATCAAACTTGATCTATAAATTCCTCTTAATGAGATATGGGTGATAAGTTTCAAATGCATGAAGTATGGCTATCATTTCTTTGTCATAGTTTTATTTTATAAATTGCAATCACACAAATATTTATTGGTGAATTCCAAGGGATGCCCTTCTTGCATCAAAACCACATCAATCCCTCTACCCGAGGCACCACATTCCAAGACAAATATATTGGATAAACCTAGCACTACTAGGACTCAAGTAGATAACATGTCATCCTTTAAGGTTGAGAAGGTATGTTTAGCAGCCTCACTCCATACAAAGGCATTCTTTTTTAGCATGGTTGTTAAGGGAGTAATAGTTTTTCCATAATTTTTCACAAACTTCGTATAATAGAACATAAGTCCTAAGAACCCATGAAATCTCTTGAAGGACCTGGTGTTGTGGATAAATTTGTAAATGCAAACATAAACAAATATCCCTAGTTTGGGAACCCAAAACTAGAACAAAACAAGACAGAACACACCCCTTTCCTTAGATTCAAATGAAATCCAAAAGGATAGAAAAATCATACCTTTTTAACTAATGTTTGTCCTTATTGATTGTATCTCTAAGCTTGAGCCAATGCTTTTAGAAACAAATACCTATAAAAAGGATCAAACAGAACTAGTGACAATAACATACATACATATGTTTCAATGAATCTATGTAAATAGCCAAGGAGAAATACAAATAAAAAATCATTGAAATCCTTTATTAGGAAAGTAAAATGTATAATTGTATTAATAAATCAAGAATCATTTTACAACCAAGCCTTGGCATTGACAAACTCCTTCCAACAGTTCAATGTTCCAGCACCCAAGTGGCCTCCATTAATTCCATCACCATATCTTGAACACTTTAGCCCAAATATCTTAGGACCAAAATGAGGTTCACAAACTCTCAATTACAAACCAGGAGCTATTCTCAATTCACCATTATTTTATTACTCATCACTTATTAGGCTTTCCCTTTAGAAGATGCCTCCATTTATATATTGAAGAGGAAGCCATGAGGATTTTAGGATGAGATATTAGGATCTCACTAAATAAGGAAAGATGGGTGAGATCCAAACTGATTGGCAAACTACTCATCATCGAAGTTTCTCTTCTAGAAGCTTCGAGAATTTCTTTTTTTTTTCATGTACAAAGGTTGTCGCACCATTAAACCTAAGCAAATGGAGACATTGTCGTACCTTCCTTTGTTGCATCATGTGACAAGTGAAGTTGTCACACCTTGCTAGAAATCAACAAGCGACAACTTTGCAATTTAGGGATTTTTTAGAGTTGATCCTTCCCAAGAAGACTTTCTCTCAGTTTTCTTCCAAAGTTTTATGCTTTATATGTCAGAGAATAGGCAGTATCACTTGTTGCGATAAAATTTTGTATAACACTTGGGGTGGGGACAATATTGCATACCCACAACTTTCTTGCAATCTACTCCCACCCCATATTGACTAATAATGTGACCCATGTTTTCAGCTTCTCGATCCCCAAAAGTGCATTTGGAACACTTGAGGAACAACTAATGGCCTCGCAGGAGTTGAAAGGATTTATCAATATGCTTGATATGGGACTCTCATGTTTTTTTGTAGATTAATATATCATCAAAGAATACCAACATAAAATTATGTAAGAAGGGTCAAAAAATCTTATTCATGAGGCTCTAAAAGGTGGATGGAGAATTGCAAAGTCCAAACTGAACCACTAAAAACCCATAATGACCTTCATGTGTGTGGAAATTTGTCCTAGGGATGTCCACCTCCTTCATCTATATTTAGTGGTATCGTGAATGAAGGTCCAATTTACTAAATAACTTGGCTTCATGAAGGTCATCTAAGACATCATCAATAACTAGAATGGGAAATTTTCCCTTGATGGTTAACTTACTGAGAGCCCGAAAATTAGGACACATGCATAAATTGCTCTTTATTTAATACCATGACCATAGGTGAGGAGTAAGGGATAGTATTAGGACATATGGCTCCACCCCTCTCATAGTTATTGGATCATATTTTCTATTTCATTCTTATGTGTAAAAGGATTCATATAAGGATGCACATTTTGTGGTCGACTACCTAGAACAAAGGGGATACCACGGTCATGTTCACCATGTGAAGGGGGTAAATTGTGGGGATTTTAAAATAATTTTTTAAGTTTAGTCAAGACCAACTGCAAATCAGGGTGAATCTCCTATGGAAGGGTATCCACTACTTATATGGTGTTGAACTAGGCTATAATTATTAAGTGTCCCCTCTTCAACAACTTCTCCATAATGAGAGATAATAATTTCAAATGAACATGTTGTAAACCCCTTGAGGGAATTTAACTACCCTTCCTTAGTGAAGCTCATGTATAAGTCCCTGAAATCCATGGTTACGGGTACCAAAGTGCATAACCATTCTACACCAAGAATTACATCAAAGCCACTCATTTCAATTGAAAATGTGTAATATTTAAGATGATACTATGTTGAAATTACTAAGACAACTGAGAGGGGGGGTGAATCAGTTGTTACTGTGCTTAAACAATTTTAAGTCAATTAAACCATTTTTAATCTTTATCCAAGTGACCATCAATATTATACAACATATGAACAACATAAATAATGAGCATCAGTCACACATAAGATATACACTGAGACATATTTTCACGAGGAAACCCATAAAGGGAGAAAACCTCTTCTTCTTCGAAATGATAGGCAATCTTTTAAGTTATGTACACCATCTATAGTTGAGCACCAACTCAATGTGAGGCTACTACCTCTATTTTACAATCTCCAACTTGTTTGATAGAACCAGCTCTCTAGTTTCTCTAGCACCCACTAGAAGGAAGCACCAACTCCCTGAGTGTTCCAGCACCAACTGGATGGAAGCACCTACTTCCACTTATACAAGCACCAACTTGCATACAGAAAACTCTACATTTTCCCAAGCACCACCCTGCCACCCTATTTTCTAGCCACAACTAGATGGAAGCTACAACTCCCAATATTCAAGCATCAACTTGAATATTAGAGGACCGAAATCCTCCCTAGCACCACCCTACCTCCCTGATTATAAATAAATGATTGAATAACCAACAATAAAGATATATCAATTCTTACCACTTCTTCACTGTTTTGCAATTCCTTCTGCTCTGTTCATACTTGGCTTGACTTTCTGTCTCTTTCTTTCTGATCTTTATCTGTCCTTCTCATGCTTCTTTGATATGTGCACATTCTTCTCTCTTCACCTTTTCTATTCTGTTTAGATTTTGTTCCTTATCTCTGAGCTTTCTTCACACTATGCATACTGTAATTTTACCTTTCTAAAGTTCAACTCATTTTTCAGTCAGAAAAACCAACATTACACAGTCACTGCATCTCTCCTTTTATACACACCAGCCTCATTAGTTACACCTCGAATCTCCTTGTGCAAAGACAAAAACGTCTTAGCAACTGAATCGCCAACCGATCAAGAACCATGATTCGATTTTCTGCTAATCGAATCGTAACTTAACAGTTAATCGTAAAGATCAACAGTATCCCTTCGATCAGATTTTGAATTAATAAGCACCGTTGGATTAAATCTGTAAGGTCTTGCATTTATCCCATATGCCCACTGGCTGTGACCACGGGCCTGATCAAAATGTGTTTCGCATTTCGCATTTCGGCAATCCTGTGTCAAAGGGTCTCGAAACTCCAAGTTACGATTCCCGAAATGGAGCTTAGCTTCATGCTACCTCCTCCCTCTCATATGACCATCAGCGGTGACCACAGCCTACGCCAAAAGGCATTTTGCAAATTCGCATATCGGTGTTCCTGTGATGAAAGGTCTCAACACTCCATGTCGCAAACTCTGAAATGGTGCTAGGCTTCTCTAGCTCTGCTCTCCATTTCTCAATGATGTGACCACGAGATAAGACCACTGGCTAGTCCTTTGAGCACTTATTTCTTCATATCAATGGTCTAGAACTTTGATGATTCAACGTTCCAGATCTTTTCATGATTTCGCATATCGCGAGTTCGAAGTGTAAGAGCACCTCCTTCCTTTGAATTTCCAGTCATCGAAAAGATGATATGTCATCGCGTGTCTTTCGGATCCAACGACTGAGATTATATTGTGATTTTGCAACTTCACGGGCCTTCATCATGCCTAATCAATGGTCCACGATCTCCCTTTGATCAACGACTCATATTAAATCGTGGTTTCACATTTCGCAATTTCAAAGGATAGAGCACCTCCTTTCTTTGAATTTCCAGTCAGCGAAATGCCAATCGCTCGCCATGTGTCCTACTTGAAGATGGATGGTCCTCCTGCTTTTGAGATTTTGTAGGCCCACTTCATCTTGTATGTAAAGATCATGCTCCTTCTTATGGATCCAACAGCATTCAGTCTTCAAGCTCAAATCTAATGCCTGAGATCCATTCTCTTCTACTGCGTGTTACTCCTATCTGAATTCAGATCTGACGGTCATCGGGGATTCTGAATGAGATCCAACGACCATCGTTTCTCTTCATAGTTGATCTTTTTATTTCCATACTATCATTTCTCTGTTGATCGTGTTGATCTTTGTCATCAATGACAAACATGCATACTCTGCCTCTATCTGAGAACATGCCAACAATCTTCCCCTTTGGCATTGATGGTGACCCCTTGAAGAACATCCAACTTGACCATCCTTGTAATTACCACACCAAACCCTTGAAGAACATCCAACTTCTTTACCATCCTCTCTCCCCCTTTGACATCAATGTCAAAGAATAAACACGCTCCCCCTGAGCCGTTGCAGTACATGCCGAGGGTATCATATATTCAACCAACACAAACTCCCCCTGACAAGATGGACCCTCTTAGTTTGATAGTGATATCACACCCAACTTTTGGCAAAGATATCCAAAAGGTGTTGCTACTAATGGTTTAGTAAATATATCAGCTACCTGTTCTGTGAAAGGTATATAATTCACATGAACAATTATGTTTGTAACTTGTTCTCTGAGAAAATGGTATTTTATTGGTATGTGCTTATATTTTGAATGAAGTATAGGATTCTTAGAGAGACTGATGGCATTGGTGTTATCACAATGAAGTGAAATGGGATCAGTGTAAGTTACCTTCAAATCTGCAAGAGTTTGTATCATCCATAAAATTTGTGTGCAACAAGTAGCCACAGCAATGTATTCTACCTCTGTAGTTGATAATGAAATGTATCCTTTCTTTTTACTAATCCATGCTACTAATGAGTCACCCAGGAAGAATGCTCCTCCACTAGTGCTTTTTCTCTCATCAACATAGTTTGTCCAATCATCATCTGAATAAGCAGTTAACTGAAAGCTATGATTTCTGGGATACCACAGACCGTAATTCATTGTGCCCTTCAAGTACTTGAATATTCTTGTTACCTCTACTAGATGACTTTGTTTAGGAGCAGACTGATAGCAACCTACCATTCCAATAACTTGCATTATATCAGGACAGGAAGTTGTGATGTACATAAGACTGCCTATCATTGATCGGTATGTACTTTGATCAACATCGGGTGAAATATCATCTTTAATGAGCTTGCAACCAACCACCATAGGTGTACTAACAGGAGAAGAATCTTCCATCTGAAATTTCTTCAACATCTCTTTAAAATATTTTTCTTGTGAGATAAATATTCCTACATAACTCTATTTAACTTGTAAGCCAAGAAAGTATGATAGTTCTCCTATCATGGACATCTCAAACTCTGTTTGCATAGAGTTAGCAAACCACTAGATAGAGGGTTCATTAGTACAGCCAAAAATAATATCATCTACATAAACCAAAACAACTAGTAAATTATCACCTTAAAACTTAATGTAGAGATTGTTGTCAACAGTAACTTTCTTGAATCCTTTGTCTTGTAAGAATTTGTCCAGTCTATAATATCAAGCTTGTGGTGCTTATTTCAGTCCATATAGATCCTTCTTCAGCTTACAAACATAGTTAGGATTATCTATCAAAGTGAAGCCTTCAGGTTGCTCCATATATGCTTCTTCCTCTATATCTCCATTAATAAATGTTGACTTAACATCCATTTGATACACTTTAAAGTTCTTATGGCATGAATATGCAAGAAACATTCTGATAGCTTCCAATCTTGCCATTGGTACAAAAGTTTCATCAAAATCCTGACCTTCAACTTGTGCATACCCTTTACAGACCAATCTGTCTTTATTTCTAACAACTTGTCATTTTTCATTCATTTTATTTTTGAACACCCATTTAGAACCTATTACATTCTTGTCTTCGGGTCTAGGAACAAGCTCCCAAGTATTGTTCTTCTCAATATGATCAAGCTCTTCATTCATAGCTCTAATCCAATCATCATGCTCGCTGGATTCATCAAAAAAAATTGGTTCAGTCATAGATAAAAAATCAACATGAGATTGTTCTGAGTCTTTAATCAATTTACTTCTTGTTTGAACTCCTTTATTTATATCTCCAATTATTTTATTTTCAGGATGATTCTTTCTAACAATTCTGAGAGGTGATTTTTCTTCTTTTTGTTGATTTGTGTCAGCCAGAGTATTAGTATCTTCATCTGATTCAAATTCTTCTCTTTCTAATCCTTGGACCTGTTCATCTTCGTTTTCAATTATATCTTGTTAGAAAAACAGGACTGCGGAGCAATAAAATAAAACAAATGCAGAAACAAAACACAGAAGACACACAATACAAGGGAGACACAGATTTATGTGGTTCACCCAGTGTGGGCTACGTCCACCAGAGAAATTGCCAGGTCCTTCCTTTATTATTATCCAGCAAATGAAGGGATACAACCTACAACAAAACCCGTTGTAACTTCCTCTTCTTTCTCTCACAGTCTCCTCTCTCAGAATAAAATATTCACCCTCATCCATAGCCACAATAAATTTCCCTCATAAAAGAGGGTTGCCTTCTAGGGGAAAAAACCCTAACATAATCTCTACCGTTAGATCTGTGACCTTATAATGAACGGTCCAGATTTACAATGAAATTACAATATACTTTTACAAGGCAATTTTTTCTTCGGGGGCTTCGCCCCCAGCCGGGGGGATAGCCCCCCCAGACCCCACAGAGGGGGTACCCCCCCTCTACACTCCCCCACATGGAAGAATGTACATACTTCTAGGGTGTAAATACTTCATGGGGTATAAACACGGCTGAAAAATGGGACCTCTGAATCAGGAAGATAATCAGGCTCCACAACCAACAATCTCCCACTTGGAGACTGATCTCAACAACTCTACCGCTATTGTATATGTCAGACTTTGAACCTTCTTGGACCTGGCAAATTTCTCATTTTCATCTTCATTCTTGAAGACCAACTGAAACTGAGCAGGAACTCAGTTTCTCCCTGGTTACTCCCTTTGTTAACATGTCTGCAGGATTCTGGCTAGTGTGTATCTTTT
>ML821456.1:61912-92234 GCA_009831015.1 Picea engelmannii
CAGTCGTATCGTTCCTAGAGCCTTTCTGTCAAGAATCTCCCATTCTTCATCCTTCATGGACGTCGGCTTCTTTGCTACTCCACTCAATGGTAGGAATAGATCCTTCTGATATAAATAGTCTTCCATCTGCATCTTCCATAACTCGTAGTTTTGGCCGTTAAATTTCTCAACCCTAAACTTTCCATATTCCGACATTGCTCCCACTCGAACCAAGAACCCTCTTTTCCTGCTAGTTACCTTACGCTCTGATACCAGTTGTTAGAAAAACATGACCGCGGAGAAATAAAATAAAACAAATGCAGAAACAAAACACAGAAGACACACAATACAAGAGAGACATAGATTTACGTGGTTCACCCAGTGTGGGCTATGTCCACCGGAGAAATTTCCAGGTCCTTCCTTTATTATTATCCATCAAATGAAGGGATACAACCTACAACAAAACCCGTTGTAATTTCCTCTTCTTTCTCTCACAGTCTCCTCTCTCAAAATACAATATTCACCCTCATCCATAGCCGCAATACATTTCCCTCATAAAAGAGGGTTTCCTTCTAGAGAAAAAAACCTTAACATAATCTCTACCGTTAGATCTGCGACCTTATAATGAATGATCCAGATTTACAATGAAATTACAATATACTTTTACAAGGAAATTTTTGCTTTGGGGGCTTTGCCCCCGAACCCCCGCTTGCCCCTAGTCGGAGGGATAGCCCCCCCGGACCCCGCAGAGGGGGTACCCCCCCTCTACACTCCCCCGCGTGGAAGAGTGTACATACTTCTGGGGTGTAAATACTTCATGGGGTATAAACACGGCTGAAAACAAGGACCTCTAAATCAAGAAGATAATCAGGCTCCACAACCAACATATCTTATGTGCTTGGTTCAACACTGCTTACATTTCATACCAGGATTTCTTCATCCACTTTTATGTCGATACAATCAACCAATTTATGAAGCCTCTTATTGCAGCATCTGTAACCTTTACTGCTTGTAGAATACCCTAAGAATATACCTTCATCAGCCCTGTCATCATATTTGCCAATATTTTTATCATTATTATTGATATAACATTTAATCTCAAAGACTTTAAAATGTTTGATTGAAGCAGGTCTTCCAAACCATAATTCATAAGGAGTCTTGTCACTGTCTAGCCTCAGATGAGCTTTGTTCAGGATATGAACAGTTGTATGTATTGCTTCCACCCAATATGTCTGAGGTATATTCCTTTCATTCGTCATTGATCTTTCCATTTGTTGTACTGATCTATTCTGCCTCTCAACGACTCCATTTTGCTGTGGAGTCCTTGGAATTTTGTACTGTCTTTTTATTCCATGTTTATCATAGAACTCTTTGAAGTTTCATGAATTAAATTCTCCTCCTCTATCAGACCTCACTGCCTTCAATCTTCTTCCTGTTTGATTCTCAGTCAGAGCCTTAAACACTTTGAATTTTTTAAATGCTTCGGAGTTTTCCTTCAAAAAGGCAATCCATGTTAGTCTAGAATAATCATCAATAATCAACATAAAATAGTTTTATTTCCCTGTACCTTCTTTTCTTGATGGTCCACATAAATCCATATGTACTAACTAGAGAGGTTTTTTTGTTGAAGGAATTTTTTTGTATTTGAACTGTGTCCGAGTAATATTTTCTATCTGACATGGTTTACAAACAGAATCGTATGGTTTTGATCTCTTTGGAAGATCCTTTACTGCCCCATTGTTTCTGAGCTTGATTATATCATAAAAATTTAAGTGTCCAAGTCTCCTATGCCATAGCCAACTTTCATCATATTTTCTTAAGTGGCATTCTTCTTTTTCTTCTTTTAACACATAGACATTGTTTTTTGTTCCTATTCCTTTTGCAACCAACTGTCCTGAATTCACAGACTTTATTTTAAAATCTTTAGAAGTAAAAACCACTTCACATCCTCAATCACAGACTTGACTGACACTAAGCAGATTATGTTTCATACCATCTACAAATAACACATCTTCAGCTTTTCCTTTTCCATTACTCAAACTTACCATTCCTTTACCTTTTATTTTTCCTGGTGCATCGTTTCCAAAAATTACATTTCCTGATTTGTTTTCACTTAGAGTTAGAAACTTACTTTTGTCTCCAGTCATATGTTTGGAACATCCACTGTCAATATACCAGGGATTCTTTTTCTTTTGGGCTGATAACACTAGTCCACACTTGTCATCTTCTTTCTTCTTCCAAACCTTGAAATTTTCAGCAGTGGACTTCAAATCTGGCTTATAATTTCTTAAGCAACAATCTGTGGCTTTATGTCCATAGTTATGACATACATAACATTCTGGTTCACTAAATAATAGACTGTAACATTTTTTATGCTCATAACTGTTATTATGTTTGTTGCTTAGCTATCTCAATCTTTGTTGTGGTAGATAATTATTCCTTGAATAATGTGTTTGCTCATATCTACATCTTAAAGAACAAGTTATAGCTTTGTGACCAAAGTTAGAACAGAAAAAATAATATCCATAGAAAAGACTTTTGTACCTGGGAAAAGACTGTCTTCTCTGAGTGGACCGATTTCTTTCATGATGATAGTTTCTCTGATCAGTTATGGTACCTTTTCCTTCATTCCTTCTTGGTGGATGATTTTCTTTCTTTGTTTTTGCAGAATGGTTGTTGTCAATGATTGTAGATTTAACAAACTTGATGTGTTCCATATTACTTGGATGATCACTACTTGATCCTTCTTCATACCCCAAGCCAGATTTCAACTTTGGATTCCTTTGCTGATTTAGAATGGAAGTTAGTTCTTCTGAGCCTTTAATACTTGGAAGGTTTTGGTGATATAATACATTAAACTTCTCCATTTCCTTTATGGTTTTTACTATCTCTTATTCTAAGGCTTCACACCTCGCTTTCTTCTCTGACAATTGTTGTTTCAGTATGTCTTCTATTTTCTTTGCCTCTTCTAACTCCACTTTTAGTAGAGGAAATTTTTCACCAATTTTTTCAGCATTCATTTTAAACTGCATCAACAATTGTTTTTTTTTTCTCTTCTTACATATGAGTTTGTCAATCTCTTCCAAAGCACTGATTAATTCACCTTCCATATCCACCACATCTTCTTCATTATCAATTTCACCTCATGTGTGCTCATCATCAAGATCTCCCATAGCCATAAGCATAAAATCATTCACTTTGTCTTCACATGATGAATCTCTATCTATGTCTTCTGAGGAGTTTTCATTGTTTGCACACAAACTTTTCTTTTTACTATATTTCTTGAATTTGTACTTCTTTTCATCATCATAGTTCTAGTCCTTTTTTCTGGTGGGGACACTTAGATGCAAAGTGACCTATCTTACCACAGTTAAAGCATTTGAAGGGAATCTTGCCTTGATATTTTCCTGATCCTTTCTTTAACCTTCTCACAAATTTTGCCTCAATATCATCTAAGTCTGAATCAGTATTCTTGTCTGCTTTAAAACATGCTTCTCTAGTAATGGATTTATCTTTGTTGATTCTCATTTCATATGCAGTTAGTGTTCCTAGGAGTTGATCAATGGACAGGGTCTTAAGATCATTTAGTTCTTCTATTGCAGAGACTTTTGGATTAAATTTATCAAGCAGAGATCTTAAAATATTCTGAACCAAAAATGATTCTTCAATCTTCTCACCAAGACCCTTCATGGCATTCACAAGTTCTTCAACTCTTAAAAAATACTTGCTAACTATTTCATATTCATTCATATTTAGTTGTTCAAACATCAATCTATATGTTTGAAGTTTGGCATCTTTTACTTTCCCATCTCCTTCATAGTTGCTAACAAATTTATCCCACATAGCTTTAGCAGTTTCAAGATGCATCACCTTTACAAACTCAGCTTCAGCAAGTCCATTCAAGATAGCATTCATTCCCTTAGCATTAAAGCTAAACTCTAACTTATCATCCTTTGAGGCTAGCACAACAGGCTTTGTATATCCAGTCTCCACTACGTCCCAAACGTCAACACCTAAGGCCATTAAGTATGTTCTCATTCTAACCTTCGAGAAGGCAAAATTTGTTCCATCAAACAGAGGAGGCTTAGTGGTTGAAGTCCCTTCATGAATTTTCATGTTTAAGCTTACATATCTACCTTTGTATAAAAGGAACCTGCTCTGATACCAATTGTTGAAATTACTAAGACAACTAAGAGGGGGGGTGAATCAGTTGTTATTGTGCTTAAACAATTTTAAGTCAATTAAATCATTTTTAATCTTTCTCCAAGTGACCATCAATATTATACAACATATGGACAACATAAATAATGAGCATTAGTCACGCATAAGATATACACAGAGACAGATTTTCACGAGGAAACCCATAAAGGGAGAAAACCTCTTCTTCTTCGAAATGATAGGAAGTCTTTTAAGTTTTGTACATCATCTATAGTTGAGAACCAACTCAATGTGAGGCTACTACCTCTGTTTTACAAGCTCCAACTTGTTTGAGAGCACCAAACCTTTGGTTTCTCTAGCACCCACTAGAAGGAAGCACCAACTCCCTGAGTGTTCCAGCACCGACTGGATGGAAGCACCTACTTCCACTTATACAAGCACCAACTTGCATATAGAAAACTCTGTGTTTTCCCAAGCACCACCCTGCCACCCTATTTTCTAGCCACAACTAGATGGAAGCTACAACTCCCAATATTCAAGCATCAACTTGAATATCAGAGGACCACAGTCCTCCCTAACACCACCCTACCTCCCTGATTATAAATAAATGACTGAATAACCAACAATACAGATATATCAATTCTTACCACTTCTTCATTGTTCTGCAATTCCTTCTACTCTGTTCATACTTGGCTTGACTTGTTGTCTCTTTCTTTCTATTCTTTCTCTTTCCTTCTCATGCTTCTTTGATATGTACACATTCTGCTCTCTTCACCTTTTCTGTTCTACTCAGCTTCTGTTCCTTATCTTTGAGCTTTATTCACACTACGCATACTGTAATTTTACCTTTCTACAGTTCAACTCATGTTTCAGTCAGAACAGCCAACGTTACACAGTCCCTGCATCTCTCCTTTTATACACACCAGCCTCATCAGTTACACCTTGAATCTCCTTGGGCAAAGACAAAAATGTCTTAGCAACTAAATCGCCAACCAATCAAGAACCATGATTTGATTTTCTGCTAACTGAATCGTAACTTAATAGTTAATCGTAAATATCAACAGTAGCCCTTCGATCAGATTTTGAATTAACAAGCACCGTTGGATTAAATCCACAAGGTCTTGCATTTATCCCATATGCCCACTAGCTGTGACCACGGGCCTGATCAAAATGCATTTCGCATTTTTCATTTTGGCAATCCTTTGTCGAAGGGTCTCAACACTCCAAGTTATGATCCCCAAAATGGAGCTTAGCTTCGTGCTAGCTCCTCCATCTCATATGACCATCGGGGGTGACCATGGCCTACGCCAAAAGGCCTTTCTCAAATTCGCATATCGGCGTTCCTGTGATGAAAGGTCTCGACACTCCATGTCGCAAACTCTAAAATGGAGCTAGGCTTCTCTAGCTCCACTCTCCAACTCTCGACGATGTGACCACGAGATAATACCACTGGCTAGTCCTTTGAGTGCTTATTTCTTCAGATCAACGGTCTAGAACTTTGATGATTTGACGGTCCATATCTTTTCGTGATTTCGCATATCGTGAGTTTGAAGTGTAAGAGCACCTCCTTCCTTTGGCTTTCCAGTCAGTGAAAAGTTTATCTGTCGTCACGTGTCTTCCAGATCCAACGACTGAGATTATATCGCAATTTTGCAACTTCACAAGCCTTTGTCATGCCTGATCAACGGTCAACGGTCTCCCTTTGATCAACAACTCAGATTAAATTGTGGTTTCACATTTTGCAATTTCAAAGGATAGAGCACCTCCTTTCTTTGACTTTCCAGTCAGCGAAATGCCAATCGCTCTCCATGTGTCCTACTTGATGATGGACGGTCCTCCTACTTTTGAGATTTTGTAGGCCCGCTTCATCTTGTACGTAAAGATCATGCTCCTTCTTATGGATCCAACAACGGTCGGTCTTTGAGCTCATATCTAACGCCCGAGATATGTTCTCTTCTACTACACATTACTCCTATCTGAATTCATATCTGACGGTCATTGGGGATTTTGAATGAGATCCAACGACCACCATTTCTCTTCATAGTTGATCTTGCCATTTCCATACTATCATCGCTCTATTGACTGTGTTGATCTTTGCCATCAATGACAAACACGTATACTCTGCCTCTGTCTGAGAACATGCCAACATACTCTACTATTTAAAGTTTCACATCTTCCTCCACATTTCATCATACCTCCATTTTCTATTATAGTTTAAAAATTAGGTATGGTATAGACATAACATTGGGTTTCTTTGGCCACTCTCTGATGGATAAAATTATGGGTTCTTCCACTATCAATCAAAATAATCACCTTGTGGCTCTTAATGTAACCAATCAACTTTAGGTTTTGGGGTGAAAAAAATCTAAATAAATCTAGGTTTTCTTGAGGATGGGGAGTTTCTTCTTCACATTATAGGCTGCTAGTTTCTTCGATGGGGATATCATCTGATTAGTCTTGGGGGGAGACTTCCAATTGAAATAATAATAATAAATCTTTACATTTTTTTTCCTTTTGAAATACCTATCATCACAATTATAATAAAGTTTGAGGTGTTGGCATTATTTCATCTCTTCATGGGACTTTTGAATTCGGAAGGGTTGAGTGGTGGAGGAGATAGGGGTGGTTTCAAAGGAGGATAGGGAAAAGGATTGATGTGGGTTCCTTTGGTTTGTGAATTTATTACCATTTTAGTTTCCTTAGCTCTCTCATAGGCCTCCAACTAAGTAGTTGGGCATTGCATCATGACTTGTACTCGAGTTTCCTCCTTTAGACCATGAATGAAACATTTGAAAAAAAAAATAGACACAACCTCTGTATAGATTTATGATTGCTCAAAGGATATTATAGAGTCTATAATTGTGCATATTTGTCATAATCTATTTAGTCGCCACAAATAGTGAGTGTCGCATTCAAAACAAGCATAAAGGACCTTCACAAATTGGTTCCAAGTAATGTAACCTCCATAATATTTCTTATACCATTTCCACCATTTCCATATTTCTAAATCCAAATCTAATCCACCCATAGCTTTGAGTTTTGTTATATCATTATTAATTCCATGGATAGAGAAATAGTGTTCCATTTGGCTAACCCAACCTACTGGATCAAAACCATCAAACTTGTCCATGTCTACTTTTGTGAAATAATGTCATGGATTGTGATTGTAAAAGGGTGGGAAATAACCATGAATATCTAGAAAGATTTTTTTAGGGTACATCTCTTCATTTTCTAAATACTCCCTCATGGGTGGATTGAAGTGGTGTTCTAGTCCCATTTCCTTTCTAGATTCTAATAATGATCTTAGTCATTCTTAGAGCTCAAATCTTTGGTGGGACATTTGTTGGGCCATCTATTGGGTAATCTAGTGGGTAATATTTCAGGGGATTTCATCACCTTGTTTTTCAACCTTTGCCTCAAGCTAAGAAATTTATTTGAAAATATTTGGATACTTATTTTGTAGTTCCTCAATTTTCCCTTCATCGATTACCATGTTGTGAGTATGGGCCACAAGACCACTTAAGATCTCACCAAAGTGTTATCCTTGACTAATATCAATGCAATTAGGGGATTGAGAAGATAGTTTGATATTTGTCACCAAAAACTATATTGTGGGTCCAAAAAAAAGTTACTAGAGAGGTGTATCTGCACAACTAGCACAATGTAAGGAACCTTTTGAGATAGGTCTCCCAAAATTGTTCCAACATAACCTAGACCTTTTTTCTTATGTTGGTGGGAGTATACGCGCATTTGAGTATTACTACACTGACAAAACTCCCTAATTCCTTCTATACTCAAAGATGTAGGAATTTCGTTGGAAAACTATAGAGGATGGGGGTTTTCAAGGTTCTAAGGACAAAGGAATTTCAAGTGCTATAACTCTTTGATATACCTAAGGGTTTCCAATAATAGTACTTGGTTGAATCTTTCAAAACACCAACTAAGGAGGATATATTCTACCCTTATCCATACTACCCAATTGCTTGGTATGTGAGAGTGATCTCCCCAAGTGTTGTTCTCAATGTATTGTAGCAACAAGATGGTTGTTTGTTTATGTAAGGCTAGTTTTAGGTGTGATTAGATGGATTTCAATATACATGAGGGTGAATTGAAGACAATTTTATATACAAGTGTTATCTAATGTAGTACTGCTTGAAGTGGTACAACAAAGGTTACAAGGGTATCCAACCAAGTGATCGCACTTGTATCTTCTATGTGTATTATACCCCAACTTCATATTTACCCATCAAAATTCTGATATTCATGTTATTTAAAGACTGATTAGAACATGTCTCTAGCCTAAAAAATATTCTATTGAAATCCAGATGCATGTTGGCTCATGAAAGAGGTATGATACTACTTGTAGTGATCCTTACCCTTAGATTTGAATCACAAATAAGGTATTAAGAGAATTTGAATGCAAAAAAGTAGATACATGAGAAAATAAGATGAAATATGCAAAATATACCCTTGTATTAATAATGATAAGAGAAGAAAACAATGGTCACTTGCCTCTTAACATAGGGAAACCTTTCACTAAGCATAGTTACAATTACACCAATACTCAACAAAACATTCCATATCCTCCTATATATTTAAATATGAAACTCTTTAAATACATGTGGTCCCTTCATTAATGAGTACCAACTACCTAGTGGACCTTATTTCATAAAGCCTGGCCCTTTTACATTAATTAACTATCCACTAATTGTCTAATGGGCCTTATTCAAAAAATATGATCACATTCATTAATTGATTAGAACTCCTAAGTTCCCTAAAGTATGGAGGTTAGGATAGGACCTTAACATCATCGTACCAATAAAAAATCATTGAAGAGATGGTTGAACTAAAAGAAACATTAATATATATCTTCCAAATATGAAATAGAACTTCAACTCCAATAAGCATCCAAGCATAGTGAAACCTAGTGACACAAGTTAGATGATCACCTAACAAGGGATCTCTCCAAATGGTGGAGGTAGGGAGGTATTGTTGAAAAAAAGACTTAGTCCATGCCCAAACATAGTTGGATATAGAACAAAACCAGAAAAGTTTTTCTTAATGGTTTTAAATAACCCACACTATGGATAGTGTAGGTTTTTCATAGCCAAGTATGATGTGTCTTATCATCCATTGGGACACCCCCATATATAAGAACCATGTAAACGTTTCTTTATTGGATTCTAACACCCTTTTCCAAATACTATGAAGATGGAATAACCAAGACATTTGTTTATATTTTAGGCATGACGATTTGTTAAGTTGGCCTTCAAGAAATGACTTGGAGCACAACCACTTGTATCCTATAGTAGGATCATATTTGGAAATGGTTGTGGTAGTTCCCAACATCTAGCCACTCCACCACACCCAACACAATGGAACACCAACCTTAAGCATGATCTAGTTTGGTGATACCTTGAATATATATATATATATATATATATATATTGGATAGGATAAAATTCAACTTGATAATGGCCTACAAGAGTCACTGCCTCAATAGGTTACCAAAAACGTCATTGGAAAAATGGATGCCCTTACTAAAAATCCTTAACGTCAAGAACCAGGAAATCTTAGATAGATGTTTTCCTTCAAAATTCACAATAAGAAATCACTAAAGACAATGCTAATTCAAGGAAAGTATAAATGAGAGGAAAATGTCATTCTATGAAAGGAAAGGAAATTTAACACCCTCCCAAGGATTCTAGATGCTATGCAAAACAAACATCCCGTCACTTTAACATGAGATAGAGGGAGAAATAGGGTTTGAGAAGAAATTAAATGCCAATACCACTTCCCAAGTGGAATTTCCTATTATATATGATGTTAAAGGAGGACCTTATAACCTTCATTCCCATCAAAATTTCAAATCACCCATTTGGAACATAGGGATTGTGATTACAAGTGGGATTTTATGATACCCAAGCCACAAAATTCTAATTATGTGCAATAGAATTCCCAATTGATTTTGTGAAACCCCTTACCATTGTCAAAATTGGCCCATAGAAAATTTGTAAGAGCCTTCTCCATCATGGAGTAGGTCGCTTTAGAGGAAACCCAATAGGAAAAATAATACACATGAGTCACAATCGGCACTTTAGTGAATATTTGTACTTTTGTTCCTAGTGCTAGGGGTTTGTAATCCACCTTTCTACTTCATTTTCTACCTTCTTCACCACAACCTCCCAAATTTCTCGAGATGAACCTTGAAAGGTGAAAGGAATGCCTAGAAATTTGAAAATCTATCCTAGCTCTATCATAAACCAATCTTTCAAAGTCAATGTGTCCATCATAAGTTGTTGGCTCTATTGTGTCCAAAATTTCACCTACATACCTAAACATTGTGTCACCTAGAGTTCCCACAAGGTAGGTATTTATATTCTTAGAATCCCCCCATGAAGTATAATTATTTTGATCATCAAGGGGTGAGGTTTTATGGTTTTCCCTAGTAAATATTTGATATGGTGTGGAGGTTTCTCTGGAAATATTATGAAACTTCCTTAGTCCAAGAGCCTTATCCAATTTTTTTATGAATCAAGGATCATTCTTAAAGTGTCAATAGTTATAGCACAAGTGGAACCCACATCGTGGATATATAATCAGATCAATAGATTGGATCATTGTTTTGTTTTTCATGTGGTTCATGGCACCGAAGACCGATACTCGCTATGTCCATGAACCCCCCCCCCAAAAAAAAAAATGTGCAAGAATGTGGGGAGACCAAGCATTTTCGAAATATTGGGGGCTCAACAACAAGACAATCATATATGTCCATTTACATCATATGTAAGGGCATCACATGTCACTTATAAGGAATCAAACCTGGGTGGGGAGGGTAAAAACCATTCCTCCCAACCACCCAAGCTACATCCAATGCACTGATGGGATCATTATGTGTCGCAAAGGTATAGGATTTAGAGTGTGATACTTTATAACATACACCAATCGTATGAATACAAGTGCTCCCACCTTGTTTTGGCCTAAATTTTATAATGCAAACAGTTCCATCATGGGTCATATGCACATTGTCAATCCTCCCTCCCATCAACAATCAAGATATCTATGCATCCAAATCCCCTATGCTTCCTAACATTCTACTTTATAACCTACACTAATGGGGTTGTGCCACATGGTAGAAGTGCTTGGTCGTGACCATCGCTAAAGTGATTGTTGGTTCTACATTGGATTGATTTTGCAATTTTTATCTCATCTAAGATCAAGGGATAGGTTCATTGTGAGTTCATAATTCCTCATCTTCCTAGCATGTGGGTTACATACATGCACCAATTGCAAGCAAACATGTGGCCCTAAATATTTCAATGGGATCCATAACTTATTATGTTGAATATTCTATCCAAAAATTCACCCAGAAATCAATATCTTTGCATGGAAACATTACAACAATCAGCTAGTTGAGATCATGGAATTAAATATTTAGATAAATGTAGGATACCCTCCATTAATTTTCAACGTATCCAATTATATTCAATACAATTAGGTGTTATTTCCTTTTATATTTCTCTTTTTCCTTCATTTTTACCTCCCTCTCTATGAGAAGCAAGCTCTAGAAAAAAAAATTAAAGCAACCTTCTAGTGTCAAAGACATCGCATTACCTATCATCAACCTATGATTCAATATATGCAGTCAATTGGGTATCCAAAAATATAATAAGTGTCACTTCATCATAATTAATATTCATCTCTCCTCCCATTTTCTATATTGCAAATATGCCAAGGGAGAAGGTCCAAACCAACCAACCCACTAAGTCTTGTGATTCCTCCAACTCCCAAGGCTCAATTTATGATGTCCTTGAGGTATCCTCTACACAAGCTAACTTTTGAGACCAATTTTCTAATTTTTTTGACCCTATAATCACCCATGATAAACCCAACATTATTATATATTCTTTCCAAGGAATTTTTTATTCCAAAAAGGGTAACAAGTGCCCTTGGGAAGTTTGTGTTTCTAAGGCTATGGCACACCTTGTCTTTCCATTTATTGAGTTTGTCAAACTATGTGCGACTAATTACTTCTCATAGTCCATATCAAGTGTCTTCATGCTCACTTAAATGTTTTTTTTCTCAATGTCTGATTCATTCATTCATAAAACCTTCCACATCACCATGTATTTGGTTTCCTTAAATATCATTGTTCAAGACAATAAGTGATCCCACATGACACTAGACTAGAAGAATACATTGCTTGTTTGATTTATGGTCAACCAAAATAATTTTTCAATTATTGAACCCCTTTCCCACTATAGTATGTTCAATAACTTGTTGGGGAATGATTTTATCATGATGATATCTACGCTTCTTAGGAAGGATGATAATTCCCTAGCCTACACCCATACCCTATCCATCATGGATATGATATCCCCTACCAAATCTCAACCCGATGTCTTAAATTATCCTACCTTCCTCTCTTGGAAAATGCATGAAAATTTTTCCAATTTTTATACCATGAGAATTTTTAGGTACCAATCATATCCTCTATGTCTATTGATTGTTTTCCAACCCACCTTATTTCAACATCTAGGTTTGGACCAATTGGGAATCAATGAAAAAGAGAAGATAGTAATCAAATGGTTACCTATTGTTAGGAAAGGGAATATGAAGGAGTATAAGAATTTTATTAATAAAGTGATGGGACTGCTTTTAGATCTATTAGGGACAATATCCCCCAACAATTTATGGATATTGTAAAGGGAATTTTATATTTCATCCTTAAAATAAATATGGGGACCGGTACTTGTATGAAGAATATATTGATTTGAATATTTATGTCTTTGAGGATAGTCCCTTCGTATTGTCAATGTTGATGAATCCATGTTTTTTTTACTTGAGTTCAAGTGACAAATGGATGTGGTTGATGATGCACATTTTGATGGAAAGAAGCAAAAAAACTACTTCCCCCTCTAGTTTTATTTTCCAACTAATCATTTGTGACTAAAGAGAGAAATTGACAAGCCAAATTGATTTTAGAGTCCTACAATTTTGAGAGGGATAATCCTTGGAAGTATGATCCACAATGTAATTATTTTAAAATTCGAGGCTAAATTGGCCCATGGAAAGGTTGATTTTCAACATGAGGCAATGATAGCTACTAAGGCTAGCCAATCAATATGTAATACACCAGTTTTGACCCTTGGATTGTATTGGATTAGATTATGTATAAATTGTAAATGCACATTTATAATGATCGGAATCGAGCCATGTGAGATGAAATAAATGGTTCCATTTGTAAATTATGTGCATATGATAGTATGGATTCCTAGTGCAAAGATTAAGGCCAAGGCATGACTATTGAATGGCCAGGCATGTATGATAATATTATAGTATATATACCCCCCTCATCATGGTGAACTCAAGCTATGTAAATACTTTTGCTGGAATATAATATATAATGGTCCAAGATAGCTTCGAAGAGCATGAGAGGGGCTATGATTCCACCAAAGGGGAAAATTATAGGGGGGCTATGGGAAAGTAAATCCTTTATTTCTAAGTGTCAACCTTAGAACTATTCTTTTTTCCACTATGTGCCTTAAATTAAGTTATCCACCTTCTTTAACTTATCAAACCAATCATTGAATGCATGTAAGAGTTTGATGGAGAAAGTCTTCTCACATAGTTATGGTAGCATGTGATAAGTACAATCATCATGGGAAGTGTAAGAATCCTACATGCCTTATGTCAAAAGTAATCATAGGCATCATTCCCTCAATTACCTCTGTGTCATTCACTCATTAACATTAGCATCCATTCCAACATTCTCAGTTTCATGATATACATTGCTCATGCATGATTCTTCATTCCTGACCATGAACCAATCTAGAAATTGACCAACTTCAATATTTTGAAGGGATAATTCTAGACCATAGATTAAATATTGATTATTATAGGTGATTATAATTTTTGTGAAAGTTAGGAATCCTTCACTCATTATGCATTTTATACTCTTTGAATGCTTTATAGCCAAGTATTTTTCTTGCAAGCAATTCTCATCAAGAATACAACAGATTGGGCTCTTTCTACCCACACTAAAGAGCACTAGAGGGAAGAATATCGTTAAGCGGATATTAATCAAAGAATGAGAATATATTCCTTGTGTTGTGTGGGGTGGTGTAAGAGAGTGTCATGTCAATTTGATGGCTGGATGAGATGCTTGTAATGTACTGTAGTGAATATATTGGCTTAGCATAAGAGAATATGGGTTGGATTGGGAGAGATAAAATCTTGTAGCATATTTCCTTCTCCCTGGTAGCCTCATTGCTTGGCTTATGGGTGGTATATGCACTATATACCTACAATAGGGTGGAAAATTACTCTTGTTTTGTGTTTATGGGGATGGATTCCTAATGCTCAATAGTAGGGATTAAACCCAAGGAAAAGGCCCAATTAGACTCTTCCATGTTTAGTATGGAATAATCCTCCATGTTAATGGTCTAGCAACCATTCAAGAGCTTTAAAAGTTATTTCCATTCTTTTATTTTTTCTATTTTTATAATAACTAATGCATAAAATAAATCAATATAATGAGTTTGAAGAAATACGTTCTACAAGATAACCTATGAAAACATACAATGAAAATGACCAACTACTTTTGATTCTTTTAGAAATAATTCGTTTAAGAACTAATTACCACATGAAAATATTCAGGAAAACATATACTACTAGAAAGTTGAAAAATATTAAATTATATCATTAAAATACCTAAAATAAATTCCAAAGGCATCCCATATATAAATAATGAAAAATAAAAAATAACTTAAAAAGCAGCAAATAACCATTTATTGAAAATACCCAATAATTCATTCAACCATATAAGATAACAACATAGAAATTATTACTAAATGCCTATAACATCCAAGCTATAGTAGAATAATCCACATAAACAAATTAACGCGCAGAATCTTCAGCAAATAACCTTCTTTGACTCCAGAAAAAGAGTTTTTAAATTGGCTATAAATAGTTCACTACTACAATTCATATATTATTGCCTCATATCTAAAAGACCATCCTTTAGGGGTCAATTCCTTTATTTATAATCAAAATTACAACTTAAAAAAAGTATAAAGAAAAAATTAGAAAAGCTCAAAAACTTGCATGCCACTATGACTCCAGTGGATTGGATGTTTCATCGAATACATGTGCGGCGTCATAGATCGCCCATTTCTCGAATAACTCTTCACACATCCATATATGTGGGAAAACATGTTGGTCCATAGGTAGACTCAAAATTTATTTTTCATGCTTGAAACTCTCAATGTAATTTTATGTTTTTGGAACCATCAACTCCAGTTTGGTAAAAGTATTAACTTCACTAACCAGATTATTCTACATGTGACCATGTTCTATAGATACTATCCCTCTAAATTTAGCCTCACATTGTCCGCAATTTACTCGAAATCTGATAACACCTCATCAATTGGCCAAAATTCTTCAAGTTGGACCAAACTAGGTAAATGACTCTCAAGCATGGTATTATTTAGAGAATGCAACAATTTCAAACATGTTTACCATTCATCCTTTACTTGATTATTTTACACGATTATTTTACACTATAGCCAATTCTCCCTAGTACTACATTGATCTTTGTATTCTATTTATTCCCTCCTTTGTCAATATTTTGATGCGATGGTCTTCTTCTTTGCATTCCTTCTAGATTTCTTCATTGTACTCAATTTGGTCCAAAGTCTTAGCTTGTTTCTCATTCCATTTCAGGATCTCTTTATGCACAACTAACAATTGTAGAGTCTCTTAGTGTAATTCTTTTATTTTGTTCATGAACTCCTTCTTTATCATTTTATGTTTTTTATCTTCATCCAAAATATCATGTATAAACTTGCTCGCAATATCTCATGATCCCTTGTAATAAATTACTTGATTTCTTAGGGATGCAATATCCCTTTTCGTTTTCTTTGTCTCATTTTCATCATATTTGGAATTGTCAATAGTAACATGAGAAATTTTTACCCCAACAAATAGTAATTCACCCAACTTTTCTCTCTTAGTGTTCAGTAGAGGTTCTTTTGTAGTCCATATTATGGCACTATCTACATCCACCCTTCTTCGCTTTTGTGTTCTCTTTATAATGGCTTGCTTCAAGTAGTTATAAGCAATGGACTTGATATTAAAAATATTCTATAAATGGTTTGGGATTTGTTGATCACCCCCTAATAGAATAATTTCAAGGCTACCCGGTGTGTGAAATCGTTCCATCTCAAGTTCCTTACCTTTGTTTGTTGCTTTCTTATCCCTTGCCTTCTAGGACTGATCAGTGACCTCATGGGCACCTTCTTCATTCTTATCACCTGACTTATAAGCATCATCTTCATGTTTATCATCAACTCTTTTTCATTCTTCATGATTATCATATGATCTAGGGACATATTCCTCATCCTTAGTTAAATCAATAAATTTCTTGGGTAAACCTATAGATTGCTACTTTGGTTTCTCGGTTGGTGTTTGTTTTGTAGTACTATGTTCCTTTGTTGCCATCTCTTGCTCCAAATTTAATTATTTTAAATTTTTTTTGTTCCTCGATGATTATGTGTTGTTGTTCTTCTTCTTTATTTATATTTTCTTCTTCTTGTTGAAGCTTCTCTTATTTTAACTTATTTCTAACTCTTGTTTCTCTCTCTACCTCTGCAAGTCTTTATTTCTTTGTTATGCTTCAGCAATCCTTATTTTTTCTTCTAATTCTTCTTGAGTAGCCTCTTCTTCTTATTTTCTTCTCAATTGTTCCTATGCTTTTCTTTTGGAACTTGTCTGCCAACTTGGTTGTTCCATCCAGCCATAGAAGGATTAGACCCGGGGTTAAGGAAGGGGACACTTCCTACATTAGGACTCGCTTGGGGAACATGAGAGATACCAAATGGAAAAGGAATGTAAGGAGGTGTAGTGACCCCAAGTCCAAGGCTAGCGTTATGGCCAACAGTTGCGATGGCAGTCGAAAACTGCGAAGTGAAACTTGGCATACCATAAGAAAATGGACTAGTGGACATGGGGATGGTCTGAAAATTGTAACTCGGCGAGTGGCCAAAACCCCCAAAAGGGTTAGAGGCAAGAGATGAAGCATTGACTATGGGATGAGCCATAGTACCGGTGTAGGCCTCCGGCACTGCAATTGTAGTGGTTGCAGGTGTCGAAGGAGTGCAATTAACTATAGTGGGATTGGGAGTTGATGAACTCCCAGTGTTCTGAAGACTAGACTCGGTACTCATCCTTGTGGGATCACAAGTTTGAAAAGTGGATGTGTGTGTACCACTCCCGATAACTCTACGCCTTTTAGAAGGCAATAGCTCGAAAACCGGTGGTAACTGTAACAACCGACAGAACCTGCGAGGAAGCCAGCCCGACTCCATGATGACTTATGACTCTCAACAAATACAAATATATCCTAAGGCCAACTAGTAATCAAAGAGCATACCAAAAAGTCAAACGGCCAATATGCATGCAAACGGGCTAAAGTGGTTGAGTGGCCTCCCTCGCTAAAGAAGGTATGCCTCATCCAGGAGGGACCTGAGACTCCCTGCTAAAGTTTGGAGGTAACAGAATCAGTTATAAGGGCCCTCGTAGGCTTAACAACCAGTCGGTCAGATCCTCCCGGAGAGGTAATCTTCCATAAAGGTTGTGTGTTGTCCGACCCCTATCTGACTCAGGATACAAGCGGAATAACCCCTGCAAGTAACCTATGAGAAACCTAAGTCAAACAACTAATCAACCATTGTATAATCGATGCACAGGTGAACAGTCGTAAGTCTGGATTACCATATGGGCAGGGTAGCAAAGCCCGAAACCTTGAAAGTATTGCCTCTCACAGAAGTATAGATACTAGCAAGATCCCCAAATACGAATAAATCCATAGAAATATCTTTGATGCTAGGTGAGTATCCAGGGGTTATCCCTTCAACAAACTTCGTGTGACCTCGTGCTTAACTCCGGTGTGAGCGGAGCCTCCTGATATTACCAATTATACAATGGATTTCTCAACTCCCTGTCTCAGATGCATGTGTTGATTTAATTGCCTTGGAGAAGTTTACTCATAAAACTCTATTCCAAGGCACTAAATCCTAGGCTAGTTTGTGCACCCTAAACAATAAAATCGTTACTAATAAATTTTATTTTAAAGCGTAAATTTCATTGGCCGTGATTACTCAAAAAGGTATTGAAATGAAACTCATGGTGTTGTGACTCTACATAAAAATAAAAATAGATATAATGCAAAACCTAACTTTAACTTTCCAGTGAATGATATGCTAAATAAAAACAGTGCAATCTTCAATTTTAACTCTGCAACTCGGAAGTAAAATGTGATCTTTCACTAAATGTGCTAAGCTAATGATAAAGGTTCCAAGACAAAAATACCAACCAATGCAAAATACCTATTTTTTTTTATTTTCAATGTATTAAAATGAAAATGCATGGACTGATAAGTGACTTGATATATAACTTCTACTGTGTATAAAATAAATCACTCGAGCAGAATACCAAGCAGCTCGGCAGGCAGCCCAACTACCAAGGACAAATCAAAAACAAAAAACAAAGAGAAATACGTCGCCCAAAAATTCAAATCCAAACAGGTTTCCTGTCATCCCAGATAATCTCAATAGGCACTACAGAGACCTAAGAAGGCTCAGTGATCCTCAAAACCTACCCAGCAATCATTAAACCAAGCAAGCAAGCAAGGGGAAGTGGTATACGTGACTATTCAAGAGAAAAGGGCGTATATACGCCTCTTGCAGTGGGACAACAAGCGTGTATACGTGGTTGTCAGGGAAAAAAGGGCGTATATCTTTTAAAACAAGGCTAGGCAAGGGTAAAAGGCTGAAAAACCCTCTATGGCCAAGGGTAACCCACAATAGACGGGTATGACTGTAGAAATCAACTCAATTCCAACATGTGCTATATAAACTAATGTGCAATACAAGGAATAAGCCTACCTCGATCCAATCGTTTGATGTCGTTCCACCATTGAGCACTTTGACCCAAAGCTTTACACCTGCAAGAAGTTCTCAACAAACAAGTGATGCAACTATATAGTGACAATATATAAAATGAGTTAGCACATCAGATAGCACAATCCATTAATAAACATTACAAACATGCCCATGGATAATAATCATATATTTGCAAGATATCGATAGGACGGGAAAGGAGTATTTCTATTAATAATTGATCAACAGAAGTATCAACATTACAAACTTTCGTGTCTGCACAGTTCGAAACCAAGAAACCAAGTTCCTTCCAACTGGGTCTCCACCACTTCAATCCTCCACTAAAGGCAAGCTCATGGCAAAGAGGTAATGAGGTCTTCTCGACAATAAGGAAAGAGCTTGGGGGATGAACATTGTGTTTAGACTTGAGGGACAAAGGGATGCAGACTCAATATGAAGTAATTTCTCCAAAGTAACTTTGCTATCAAAGTTTAATGCTTTCTCCTTTTTCCATAGCTCGAAATTGTGCTCTTATAGCCTCCATAATGCAACTGAAGGGCCGAGTCAGAATGTTTCCAGTATATGGAAGGCCAAAGATCAAAGATATTCTGTCGTGACATGGAAACCTGACCTCATTTTGTATTTTCTGGCACAAATATCGATATACACGAGTTGTAGTGGAGTAGCAAGTGTATACGCATCTTGCAAAGCAGTTAGGGAGTGTATATGTGGAAAAATATATATTTTTGGCTCTGGATTTATCAAAAAGGGGTTGATAAGTCTGCATAGGGAATTAGAAAAAGGCCCTTTGTGCAAGATAGCAATGGTGAAGCAAATCTTGCTATAACATATGCCCCCTAATGTGTGAGATCAGAGGAGTATCTGCAATGGCCAAAATACATTATAAATAACCCAGAAGTGGAGTGGTAGAGAACCAGTTGGATGAACTCGATTGCTCATTACATTATGTATTGACTTTGCATACATGGCTGCCAAGAATACAATGCAGATCCATGTGGAAAATATAACAACAAGTGTTCATGGCCATGATTAGGCAAATATAAATGCGATTACATGCCAATAGTTGTCATAGTCACGAACAAGACCCAGTGAAACCAATCTCAAAATCAATCTGAAGATATATGTATACCATGGAGTACAATCTAATCTCCCATGATCGTTGAAGTCAAATAGGTACTGGTCTAATGAAATGGAAGAACCAGCTCAGGAAAGTTGTGTCCATAAAGTGATGTCTTCAAGTCTTCAATACAATTTGTCAATGGTGCAAGTCTACATCATGTGAATAAATGAGTTGAGGTCGAACATGATGAGACATCGTTTGATTACCGGTCATTGAGGTATATCGTTAACAAACGCGAGACAGCCTACCAATGATGAAAGTAGGTATCAAGGCACTGAGTACATCTCTACAAATGTGAATAAAGGATATGGTGTCGAACACTTGAGAGGCCCATTGATCAGGAGACATTGATGTATTCCCATCTGTCAATGGCGAGAGAGCCTGCCACTAATGACTGTAAGCCTCAAGGTACTCATAAAACTCTAGGTCTCGTATCCAGAATACATGAGTTGGAGTCGATGGAAAGAGACTCGTTAAAAGGAGAGCATTAAGGCATCTCTCATTAGTTGGCACGAGGAACAAAGTGGGAGCTTCATGATTTGGTGGAGATCGGACGAAGAACATGTTCACGAACCAATGACCCTGTGCATCTTTCGTGTGTTCCAAATGCAAGAGGTACACGAAAAAGACCCTCTGAATAGCAGCCAATGATGAAAAATGTTGACAAAGGCGAGGAAACCACCAATAAGGCTAATGGCATTCAATACATTGCATGAATCCCAAAGTGTGAATAGATGTCTTGCCATCAAACACAAGGGAAACCACCCAGTCAATGACCCATGATGAAATGTCGATTTTCGGGTTCAAGGTGACCTACCAATGATGAAAGTAGGGCCAGGGTGCATCATAAGACCAAAGTATCATGTGATTCTGAGACAAATTGAGGGTATGTTCGACATGCAAAGTCAAGATTTTTGAGGAGTGGCCAACACAGGTTGATAGACTTCCTTTGAAAAAGAGAATGAGACATACGGTGGACTCCAACAGCATAGACTTAATGATGTGACAACTAGATGTAGGAGGCATCCATAATGTTCTCTATAGTGACTGGAAGATTAACCAGTCGGTAGAGAAAATTATGTAACGAGATCAGCTTCCTAAGGCCATGCTAAACCCAAAATTATGATGACGCAAGGACTCAATAACTTTGTGCTCTATTCAAAAGTGACATGACTACTGCCAATTACAATATAGTACTCCCTTACCACCCATCTTTTTTTTGTTTTTTCATAACAAGTGAATGTTATGATACAGAGGAGGGAACGAGTGTCGCAAGTAAGCAAAACTAGTTCCAGCAATGGAACGTACCTATTCTCAATGCAAGGAAATGCATGCGGGAGATGGACACTCGGGGTGATGTTCCTTCTAGGGTATAGGGTGTCAAATTGCGAAGGATATAAACAAGGCTCTACTTGGTTGAGGATGCAAATTGCTTGGGTCATGGTTTATAACGCAAAGCGAGAACCGGCTAAAGGCTCAATACTGCAAGCAAGGGCATGATATGCAATCACAATTTAACCCCAAAAAATGTTATTTTTTATATCTTTTAGTCTACTTGGTGTGACAAAAGGGGTAAAATTGTGCCAAATAGATGTATTTTCAAATCTAATTTACGAGTGTGAAAAAGACAAGTTCACTCGGTGATCTTTTCCATTTTTTATAGCGAGTTGGAAAAGAGCTTAACTAAGACTCATGATCTTTCAAATCCAATTTTAACGAGTGTGAAAGGGACAAATCACTCGGCAATCTTTTCAATTTTTAATAACAAGTCGAAAAAGAGCTTAACTAAGACTCATTTTTAGTTCTAATCAACATGTAAAGGGGGAGGCCAAGGTTCTCGTCCCGACCTTTTGCCGAAAGTCAGTATCCTGCGGATAGCTGACAAAAGCTTGGGAAAGCCCAAAGCTCTCCAAGTTGAGGAGGAGAAAGTGCTAACGGAGTACATAGTCTCTGTTATGGTTCGAATAATGTCTCTTAGTGGAACAAACATAGGTGGGGGTATGGGATGTCTCGTCAAGTCGTCCCAGTCGAAGGGGACCTCGTCAGAACTCGGAGAGAGAGTATTCGGAGGAAGAATGAATCGCTCTTGTTCAGAAGGGGGAAGACTTGGAATGTTGATGACATGACTGGAGGGTGCATCACTCTTTTCAGGGAGAGTTGGTTTGACCATAAATGGCACCGGCATGGTCACTTCTTCAATTATAGGTTGAAGAGGATGCATGGTAATGGGGGTAGGAAACGCTTCACCCTCCGTGGAGGGGGTGAGGTCAGAGGAAAATCTCAGCGGTGAGACCGTTGGGATCATTAAAGGTGAAGTGGTGTGAGGAGGAACCATGGGTGTCTCGGAGTCTGAAGGGATTTTAGGCGAGCCCTATGCCTATGGTATCCTGGTGGCCACTGGGCACAAGTGAGTAAGATGGCTTCCTTCACAAGTCCTGCAAAGGAATTTAGGCTTACATCTGAGATGTTTAGGTTTCTCGATGGGACTGGCCGAGGAAAGAGAGTCATCTCATGTATGATGAATAGGAGTTGGAGACGTGACACGGCTATGATCCGGGATGAAAAGGATGGTGCCCCCAACATTATTGGCAGAGGTTGGAAGCTAGTTGTCGACATGATTTATAGAAAGTGTCAACTCATATCCAACATGACTAGCAGAGGTGGGAGATGGTGCACTGGTGTGGCTTACAATGGTTGGGCTAGCGATAGATTGCGGTATTTGATTCCAAGGTCCCGGAAAATATTGATTCTGAAACATTGCAGGCTAGAAAGGATCCTAGTATACTCCCTGTCCTGGCCCAGAAACATGGTGGTTTATGCCAAGGTGGTCTGAAGAGGTCTAGACGGGCATCATCACTGAGGTCTGTAAAGAGACTGAGGTAGGATAAGAATTATTCGAGTGAGGATATATGTTGCTCCCTTGTGAGGGTGTCCCATAAGGAGCGTAGCTCGAATTATAAAATTGATTCTCCCCATACGGAATACCTGGGGGTACTTGAGGACCTGGTGCAGAAAAAGTGTTTATAGGGACCGACATGGCAGATGAAAGATACATGGGTGGGGTGTAATAAGCACCCATCTAAGCACTAGATCCTGAAAGAGCATAGCTAAGATTGGATCCATAAGCTGGAAGGTTCCAACCTCCCATGGGAACACGACTCATATCAAACAAAGAAGTGGGCATGGGAGCGATGGTGCCCCCGGGTCCAATGTTATGATTCATATAAGTAGAATGGGGAGGGGGTTGCATGTGGGAAGGCATATCAATAGAAAAATGACTAGAGACCCAAGGTGTGGATTGAGCGTTGTAATCATGCATACCATTGTAAAAAATAGAAGGGTCTTCCCCCATGAAATGAGGAGGCATCATGGGGGGGTAGCGGTGAATGGAGGATTAAAAGGCACTCTGATATCCATGATAATGAAACCAAAAACTAGAGTCCTAGGGCCAACTAGTAATCAAAGAGCATACCAAAAAGTCAAACGGCCAATATGCATGCAAACGGGCTAAATTGGTTGAGTGGCCTCCCTCGCTAAATAAGGTATGCCTCGTCCAGGAGGGACCTAAGACTCCCTGCTAAATTTTGGAGGTAACAGAATCAGTTATAAGGGCCCTCGTAGGCTTAACAACCATTCGGTCAGATCCCCCCGGAGAGGTAATATTTCATAAAGGTTGTGTGTTTTCCGACCCCTATCTGAATCGGGATACAAGCAGAATAACCCTTGCAAGTAACCTATGAGAAACCTAAGTCAAGCAACTAATCAACCACTGTATAACCGATGTACGGGCGAATAGTCGTAAGTCTAGATTATCGTATGGGTAGGGTAGCAAATCCTGAAACCTTGAAAGTATTGCCTCTCACATAGGTATGGATACTAGCAAGATCCCCAAATACGAATAAATCCATAGAAATATCTTTGACGCTAGGTGAGTATCCAAGGGTTATCCCTTCAACAAAATTCGTGCGACCTCGTGCTTAACTCTGGTGTGAGTGAAGCCTCCTGATATTACCAATTATACAATGGATTTCTCAACTCCCTGTCTCAGACACATATGTTGATTTAATTTCCTTGGAGAAGTTTACTCACAAAATCCTATTCCAAGGCAATAAATCCTAGGCTAGTTTGTGCACCCTAAACAATAAAATCGTCACTAATCAATTTTAGTTTAAAGCGTAAATTTTATTGTTTGTGATTACTCAAAAAGTTATGGAAATGAAACTCATGTTGTTATGACTCTGCATAAAAATAAAAATAGATATAATGCAAAGACTAACTTTAACTTTTCAGTGAATGATATGCTAAATAAAAACAGTGCAATCTTCAATTTTAACTCTGCAACTCAGAAGTAAAATGCGATCTTTCGCTAAATGTGCTAAGCTAATGATAAAGGTTCCAAGACAAAAATACCAACCAATACAAAATACCTTTTTTTTTTTTTTCAATGTATTAAAGAGAAAATGCATGGACTGATAAGCGACTTGATATATAACTTCTACTGTGTATAAAAGCAATCACTAGATCAGAATACCAAGCAGCTAGGAAAACAACCCAACTACCAAGGACAAATCAAAAATGAAAAACAAAGAGAAAGACGTCACCCAAAAATTCAACTCCAAACAGGTTTCCTGTCATCCCAGATAATCTCAACAGGCACCACAGAGACCTAAGAAGGCTCAGTGATCCTCAAAACCTACCCAGCAGTCACTAAACCAAGCAAGCAAGCAAGGGGAAGTGGTATACATGACTGTTCAAGAGAAAAGGGGGTATATACGCCTCTTGCAGTGGGACAGCAAGCATGTATACGCGGCTATCAGGGAAAAAAGGGCGTATATATTTTAAAACAAGGCTAGGAAAGGGTAAAATGATGAAAAAATCAGACCCAGAGTGAACAGACTCTGTCCAACTGTGATACGACAAGAAACATAAAGGAAAAAGAGAAATGTAAGAAGAAAAAATACTTCAACCCTTAGAAGGAAGATCTATCCCCAGTGGAGTCGCCAATTCTGTTACAAGGGAAAAACTCTCTATAGCCAAGGGTAAACCACAACAGACAGTTATGACTTCATAAATACTCTCAATTCCAACATGTGCTATATAAACTAATGTGCAATACGAGGAAGAATCCTACCTCGATCCAATCGTTTGATGTTGTTCCACCGTTGAGCACTTTGACCCAAAGATTTACACCTGCAAGAAGTTCTCAACAAACAAGCGATGCAAGTATATAGTGACAATATATAAAATGAGTTAGCACATCAAATAGCACAATCCATTAATAAACATTACAAACATGCCCATGGATAATAATCATATATTTGCAAGATATTGATAGGATGGGAAAGAAGTATTTCTATTAATAATTGATCAATAGAAGTATCAACATTACAGACTTCCATGTTGGCACGGTTCGAAACCAAGAAACCAAGTTCCTTCCAACTGGGTCTCCACCACTTCAATCCTCCACCAAAGGCAAGCTCATAGCAAAGAGGTAATGAGGTCCTCTCAACAATAAGGAAAGAGCTTGGGGGCTGAACACTGTGTTCAGACTTTAGGGACAAAGGGATGCAGACTCAATATGAAGTAATTTCTCCAGAGTAACTTTGCTCTCAAAGTTGAATGCTTTCTCCTTTTTCCATAGCTCTAAATTGTGCTCTTATAGCCTCCAGAATGCAACTGAAGGGCCGAGTCAGAACGTTTCTAGTATATGGAAGGCCAAAGATCAGAGATCTTCTTTTGTGACATGGAAACCCGGCCTCATTTTGTATTTTCTGGCACAAATATCGATATAGATGAGTTGTAGTGGAGAAGCAAGTGTATATGCATCTTGCAAAGCAGTTAGGGAGCGTATATGTGGAAAACATATATATTTTTGGCTCTGGATTTATCAAAAAGGGGTTGATAAGTCTGCATAGGGAAATGTAAAAAGGTCCTCTGTGCAAGATAGCAATGGTGAGGCAAATCTTGCTATAACAGTTAAATCAATAAATTTCTTGGGTAAACCTATAGATTGCTACTTTGGTTTCTCAGTTGGTGTTTGTTTTGTAGTACTATGTTCCTTTGTTGCCATCTCTTGCTCCAAATTTTCTTATTTTAAATTATTTTTTTGTTCCTCGATGATTATGTGTTGTTTTTCTTCTTATTTATTTATATTTTCTTCTTCTTCTTGAAGCTTCTCTTATTTTAACTTATTTCTAACTCTTGTTTTTCTCTCTACCTCTGCAAGTCTTTATTTCTTTGTTATGCTTCAGCAATCCTTATTTTTGCTTCTAATTCTTCTTGAGTAGCCTCTTCTTATTTTCTTCTCAATTGTTCCTATGCTTTTCTTTTGGATTCTTAATATTACTATAATCTAACCTAATCATCTTGAATGGCATTCAATTCCACTTCTTCCTTCAATCTACTTTCCTCTAATATCTTGGCTTCTTCAGCCACTCTCTCAACAACTAATCCTCTCTATATTTCTAGTATATTTTCATTTGTGGATAGAGATTTAAAATTTGTGATTTGAGGATTATTCTTTCTTTCTAACACCTCATCTCGATCATGAGCATATTCAAATAATAATTCATCCTCCCACTTCTCATGACTATTATAGACACAAAATCACGATGTTTGGAAACCAGCCCCTCGATATCATGCCTTCTAAATTGTCCCAATGAGAACATGTATTATAGATGGCTAGTTTCTTTCTTCCTTGCATGTTTTGGATCCTTGATGAAATAATGTCTGAGCCTAAAACTATATGGGATGAAAAAAAAAAATCATTTGCCTCTTTTAGTAGCGAAGCATTTAATCCTCACAGGATTGTTTGATAAGTTATATCTCTCACAACACACCTATCTAGTAAATATTTTGGCAAAATATGAGGTGTTATAGTTATACCAAAAATCGTTATATAACTTATATATTCTTGTATATACCAATTACAAATATGAATTATAATCTTCTTTGCATTATCAATTAGCATGGGGCATTCCTCACAGAAAATTATAAAACACAAATGTGCCAAGAAATTATCACAAATAGTTGTATATGCATTTTAGTACTTCTTTTCCCATAAGATCTAAAAATAGACATGAACATGGGCTTTTAATACATGCCAACTAAGGTTAAGACCCGGGAATAAATTGGTATCACAAAACGCATCTAGTAAATAGTAATCCATATAAAAAGAAGGAACTACACTGGGCTATTATTTTGTCTTATGAACTCCCTCAATCATAACACCAAGTTGGTAGGATAAAATGTCTCCCCAATTAAATATCCCTCCTATTGTAGCCACTGTATATGTTAAAAGAACCCATGCATCTGAAAATATTGAACAAATCTTATCTTCGTATAATATACATATTAATACCATAAGGTACATGCATGGTACTCTCAAACCAATGATAACATACCAACCACTGGTTCCATTTAATAATTTTTTCTCTTCCTTCCACCAATTTGCCAAAATATTTCCTACATCATTCTTGTCATAGAAGTAGTTCACAAAAGGTATGACAAGGTGTAGTTCAAGCTATTGGTTGTGGAGCTTGATTATATTCCTGATTCAGAGGTCTTGTTGCAGCCATGTTTGGATCCCATTTCCCGACCAGGGGGTGTGAGGGGGCTTTCCCCCCAACATCTGTCACCAGGGGGGTCCAAGGGGGGGCGACGACAATTCATTGGATCCCCCCCCGCGGGGGTTCAGGGGAAGCACCCCCAAAGAGAATTTTTGGAAAACTTTCCTTGTAAAATATTGTAATTTCGTAGTCAATCTAAACCATTCATCATTAGGTTGCAGATCTGATGGTAGAAGTTATGTTAGGCTTTTTTTCCCTAGAAGGCAACCCTATTTTATGTATGAGGGAATTGTATTGCAGTTATGTATGACAGTGAATATTGTATTCTGAGGGAAAAGACTGTGAGAAAAGAAGAGGAAGATACAGCAGGTGTGTTGTAGGTTGTATCCCTTCATTTGTTGGATAATCATAAAGGAATGACTGGAAATTTCTCTAGTGGATGTAGCCCATATTGGGTGAACCACGTAGCCCATATTAGATGTAGCACTTACATAGCAAATCTACCACTCATAACTACTCACACCAAAGATGCTTTCCTCGGCTCAATAGATACAACACTTACACACAGTAGAAACAATCAACAATACTCAATTCTCACAGAGATTGGCTCAAATTCATGGTTCTAATGGTTAACTTGATTGAAAATTTTGAATTTAAAGGCTAACAAATCCAATATAGACGATATGATAACAAAATCCAACTCTAACCTTATTGGACTTTCCAAATCAGAGAAATTAAATTCTAATTGGATATAAAAAAAATGTAACTATGTTGAATACCACTCATTGGTGAAGTGAGGTGAAGTGACATAACTCTAATATTGGTAAACTCACAAATATTTTATTTTCAACGCACTTTTATTTTCCTCCTTTTTCATCAATTGCTCAAAACCCTTTTCAGAAAACTCCAAATTTTGTATTTTAGCACCCATAAAAATTTGTATTGCATCAAAACTTGCATTTTCTCTTTTATTGGTGAACTCAAAAATTCGCCTTCTCTTCAACAATCACAAAAAACTTCTCCTATTGTTGCACGTGAAAAACTATATCGGTGAACTTACCTTTTTCCCCTTCGGTGAACTTCATTTTTTTTTGTTTTGACACCCATAAAAACATATCTTTCAACGAACTTCAAATTCTTTATATCAGCATCTTTCATATTTTGTTCTTTTTCTTGTTTCGACAACCCTTGAATTTTGTTTTCCAACATTGATGAGCACTTTGACTTTGTCGATACAACTCTTTTAGTTTATCAAAATGGAGATTTGGGACTTTGGATTTGTTGGGTTTTCTTAAGGCCAAAAACACTTGTTACACTTATATGAAATGTATACAATTAACTAAACAAAATGTGCTCAAAATTACTTGATAAAATAAAAATAAATAAGTGGTTCCTAAATTTTAGGGTGTGTTGTGTACTCAACATGTAGCCAATTCCTTGGATCAATTTTAGGAGATAACTAGTGTTGTGTACTCAACATGTAGCCAATTCCTTGGATCAATTTATGTTAAAAGATAAGTATTCTATCATTTTTTATGAATAATATGCAATTAATGTTATTTTTTTTAATGGAAATCTATGTATTTTCATATTGTGTGTGATTGTGCTTAAATCTGGTCATGGGCATTTGATTACCAAAATTTTTGTTGATCCATGCTTGTTTATTTTTGTGGCATTATTTTAATTTTCACTAGGCATGAATTTTACTTAGTTATGGTCCTCCTAGGAGTCTTACATAATGGCATTGATGGGATATGGCCTCTAAGGGCCAAAAGTTGAAATCCTCGTATCATGGCTACTCATCCCATGGCTAGAAGTGTTGTGTGGGGATGCCACACATGATTCATATGCTAAATTGTTGGCCATTTTGAGTAAGGAGTTTCAGTACAAAGGGAAGAAACTGGAAAAGGTAGTGTTGATGGGAAATCCTTTTGAGATCCCTTAGTATTGTACCTATTATAGAAAGCAAGTGGAATTCCCTTTGAAACTCGATCGATATCTTCTAGTGTTTCCTGCTAGAAAGAGGTGATAAATTATAGATGTTGAGGAATTCATGAAGCATAATGCCATGATGTGGTGGGAAATGAGAAAGTACCTTAGGAAAATATAGGAGCCCTATGAAAGTATAGATGAGGATGAAATGAACATAGAACTATATGATGAACATCATAGGGAAAATGCATATAGTAATATCAAGCTATATTCAATAGAAGAGGTTAATGGTGGAAACCCATTAAATCCTCCCCAAATTGTTGTAGTGACTGAGAGTGTAACAATTTTGCTCGAACAAGTTAATATTCCTAATCCTTTTTTCATTTTCCTTGGAAAAAAAACATAAATTAATTATATAAAAAAAATTACGTTATGTATATGATTTAGTACAATCATTTCAAACTAGTCCCAAACGGAAACAAGATGATTGATTCTAAACAGAGCATCAAAACTATACTTTTTCGCCTCATATAGACTATCTATAAAGATATTCACATATTTCTCCATGTATTATCCATAAAAAACTACTAATAATCCAATTATAA
>ML821456.1:92334-129473 GCA_009831015.1 Picea engelmannii
ATGCATGGGTTCTTTTAACATATACAGTGGCTACAATAGGAGGGATATTTAATTGGGGAGACATTTTATCCTACCAACTTGGTGTTATGATTGAGGGAGTTCATAAGACAAAATAATAGCCCAGTGTAGTTCCTTCTTTTTATATGGATTACTATTTACTAGATGCGTTTTGTGATACCAATTTATTCCCGGGTCTTAACCTTAGTTGGCATGTATTAAAAGCCCATGTTCATGTCTATTTTTAGATCTTATGGGAAAAGAAGTACTAAAATGCATATACAACTATTTGTGATAATTTCTTGGCACATTTGTGTTTTATAATTTTCTGTGAGGAATGCCCCATGCTAATTGATAATGCAAAGAAGATTATAATTCATATTTGTAATTGGTATATACAAGAATATATAAGTTATATAACGATTTTTGGTATAACTATAACACCTCATATTTTGCCAAAATATTTACTAGATAGGTGTGTTGTGAGAGATATAACTTATCAAACAATCCTGTGAGGATTAAATGCTTCGCTACTAAAAGAGGCAAATGATTTTTTTTTTTCATCCCATATAGTTTTAGGCTCAGACATTATTTCATCAAGGATCCAAAACATGCAAGGAAGAAAGAAACTAGCCATCTATAATACATGTTCTCATTGGGACAATTTAGAAGGCATGATATCGAGGGGCTGGTTTCCAAACATCGTGATTTTGTGTCTATAATAGTCATGAGAAGTGGGAGGATGAATTATTATTTGAATATGCTCATGATCGAGATGAGGTGTTAGAAAGAAAGAATAATCCTCAAATCACAAATTTTAAATCTCTATCCACAAATGAAAATATACTAGAAATATAGAGAGGATTAGTTGTTGAGAGAGTGGCTGAAGAAGCCAAGATATTAGAGGAAAGTAGATTGAAGGAAGAAGTGGAATTGAATGCCATTCAAGATGATTAGGTTAGATTATAGTAATATTAAGAATCCAAAAGAAAAGCATAGGAACAATTGAGAAGAAAATAAGAAGAGGCTACTCAAGAAGAATTAGAAGCAAAATAAGGATCGCTGAAGCATAATAAAGAAATAAAGACTTGCAGAGGTAGAGAGAAAAATAAGAGTTAGAAATAAGTTAAAATAAGAGAAGCTTCAACAAGAAGAAGAAAATATAAATAAATAAGAAGAACAACAACACATAATCATCGAGGAACAAAAAAATAATTTAAAATAAGAAAATTTGGAGCAAGAGATGGCAACAAAGGAACAGAGTACTACAAAACAAACACCAACTGAGAAACCAAAGTAGCAATCTATAGGTTTACCCAAGAAATTTATTGATTTAACTGTTATAGCAAGATTTGCCTCACCATTGCTATCTTGCACATAGGACCTTTTTCCATTTCCCTATGCAGACTTATCAATCCCTTTTTGATAAATCCAGAGCCAAAAGTATATATATTTTCCACATATACGCTCCCTAACTGCTTTGCAAGATGCGTATACACTTGCTTCTCCACTACAGCTCATGTATATCGAGATTTGTGCCAAAAAATACAAAATGAGGTCGGGTTTCCATGTCACGAAAGAAGATCTCTGATCTTTGGCCTTCCATATACTGGAAACGTTCCGACTCGGCCCTTCAGTTGCATTCTGGAGGCTATAAGAGCACAATTTAGAGCTATGGAAAAAGGAGAATGCATTCAACTTTGAGAGCAAAGTTACTCTGGAGAAATTACTTCATATTGAGTCTGCATCCCTTTGTCCCTCAAGCCTGAACATAGTGTTCAACCCCCAAGCTCTTTCCTTATTGTTGAGAGGACCTCATTACCTCTTTGCTATGAGCTTGCCTTTGGTGGAGGATTGAAGTGGTGGAGACCCAGTTGGAAGGAACTTGGTTTCTTGGTTTCGAACTGTGCAGACACGAAAGTCTGTAATGTTGATACTTTTGTTGATCAATTATTAATAGAAATACTCCTTTCCCGTCCTATCGATATCTTGCAAATATATGATTATTATCCATGGGCATGTTTGTAATGTTTATTAATGGATTGTGCTATCTGATGTGCTAACTCATTTTATATATTTTCACTATATAGTTGCATCACTTGTTTGTTGAGAACTTCTTGCAGGTGTAAAGCTTTGGGTCAAAGTGCTCAATGGTGGAACGACATCAAACGATTGGATCGAGATAGGCTTATTCCTTGTATTGTACATTAGTTTATATAGCACATGTTGGAATTGAGTTGATTTCTACAATCATACCCGTCTATTGTGGTTTACCCTTGGCCATAGAGGTTTTTTTAGCCTTTTACCCTTGCCTAGCCTTGTTTTAAAAGATATACGCCCTTTTTGCCCTGATAGCCGCATATACATGCTTGTTGTCCCACTGCAAGAGGCGTATATACACCCTTTTCTCTTGAATAGTCGCGTATACCACTTCCCCTTGCTTGCTTGCTTGGTTTAGTGACTGTTGGGTAGGTTTTGAGGATCACTGAGCCTTGTTAGGTCTCTGTAGTGCCCATTGAGATTATCTGGGATGACAGGAAACCTGTTTGGATTTGAATTTTTGGGCGACGTATTTCTCTTTGTTTTCCGTTTTTGATTTGTCCTTGGTAGTTGGGCTGCCTGCCGAGCTGCTTGGTATTCTGCTCGATTGATTTCTTTTATACACAGTAGAAGTTATATATCAAGTCACTTATCAGTCCATGCATTTTCGTTTTAATACATTGAAATAAAAAAAAACAGGTATTTTGCATTGGTTGGTATTTTTGTCTTGGAACCTTTATCATTAGCTTAGCACATTTAGTGAAAGATCACATTTTACTTCTGAGTTGCAGAGTTAAAATTGAAGATTGCACTGTTTTTATTTAGCATATCATTCACTGAAAAGTTAAAGTTAGGCTTTGCATTATATCTATTTTTATTTTTATGTAGAGTCACAACACCATGAGTTTCATTTCCATACCTTTTTGAGTAATCACGGCCAATAAAATTTACGCTTTAAAATAAAATTTATTAGTAACGATTTTATTGTTTAGGGTGCACAAACTAGCCTAGGATTTAGTGCCTTGGAATAGGGTTTTATGAGTAAACTTCTCCAAGGCAATTAAATCAACATATGCGTCTGAGACAGGGAGTTGAGAAATCCATTGTATAATTGGTAATATCAGGAGGCTCCGCTCACACCGGAGTTAAGCACGAGGTCACATGAAGTTTGTTGAAGGGATAACCCCTGGATACTCACCTAGCATCAGAGATATTTCTATGAATTTATTCGTATTTGGGGATCTTGCTAGTATCTATACCTCTGTGAGAGGCGACATTTTCAAGGTTTCGGGCTTTGCTACCCTGCCCATATGGTAATCCAGACTTACGACTGTTCGCCTGTGCATCGATTATACAGTGGTTGATTAGTTGTTTGACTTAGGTTTCTCATAGGTTACTTGCAGGGGTTATTCCGATTGTATCCTGAGTCAAATAGGGGTCGGACAACACACAACCTTTATGGAAGATTACCTCTCTGGGGGGATCTGACCGACTGGTTATTAAGCCTACGAGGGCCCTTATAACTGATTCTTTTACCTCCAAACTTTAGCAGGGAGTCTCAGGTCCCTCCTGGATGAGGCATACCTTCTTTAGCGAGGGAGGCCACTCAACCACTTTAGCCCGTTTGCATGCATATTGGCTGTTTGACTTTTTGGTATGCTCTTTGATTACTAGTTGGCCTTAGGATATATTTGTATTTGTTGAGAGTCATAAGTCATCGTGGAGTCGGGCTAGCTTCCTCGCAGGTTCCGTCGGTTGTTACAGTTACCACCGGTTTTCGAGCTATTGCCTTCTAAAAGGCGTAGAGTTATCGGGAGTGGTACACACACATCCACTTTTCAAACTTGTGATCCCACAAGGATGAGTACTGAGTCTAGTCTTCAGAACACTGGGAGTTCATCAACTCCCAATCCCACTATAGTTAATTGCACTCCTTCGACATCTGCAGCCGCTACAATTGCAGTGCCGGAGGCCTACACCGGTACTATGGCTCAGCCCGTAGTCAATGCTTCATCTCTTGCCTCTAACCCTTTTGGGGGTTTTGGCTACTCACCGAGTTACAATTTTCAGACCATCCCCATGTCCACTAGTCCATTTTCTTATGGTATGCCAAGTTTCACTTTGCAGTTTTCGACTGCCATCGCAATTGTTGGCCATAACGCTAGCCTTGGACCTGGGGACACTACACCTCCTTACATTCCTTTTCCATTTGGTATCTCTCATGTTCCCCAAGCGAATCCTAATGTAGGAAGTGTCCCCTTCCTTAACCCCGGGTCTAATCCTTCTATGGCTGGATGGAACAAACAAGCTGGCAGACAAGTTTCAAAAGAAAAGCATATGAACAATTGAGAAGAAAATAAGAAGAAGAGGCTACTCAAGAAGAATTAGAAGAAAAAATAAGGATTGTTGAAGCATAACAAAGAAATAAAGACTTGCAGAGGTAGAGAGAGAAACAAGAGTTAGAAATAAGTTAAAATAAGAGAAGCTTCAACAAGAAGAAGAAAATATAAATAAAGAAGAAGAACAACAACACATAATCATCGAGGAACAAAAAAAATTTAAAATAATTAAATTTGGAGCAAGAGATGGCAACAAAGGAACATAGTACTACAAAACAAACACCAACCGAGAAACCAAAGTAGCAATCTATAGGTTTACCCAAGAAATTTATTGATTTAACTAAGGATGAGGAATATGTCCCTAGATCATATGATAATCATGAAGAATGAAAAAGAGTTGATGATAAACATGAAGATGATGCTTATAAGTCAGGTGATAAGAATGAAGAAGGTGCCCATGAGGTCACTGATCAGTCCTAGAAGGCAAGGGATAAGAAAGCAACAAACAAAGGTAAGGAACTTGAGATGGAACGATTTCACACACCGGGTAGCCTTGAAATTATTCTATTAGGGGGTGATCAACAAATCCCAAACCATTTATAGAATATTTTTAATATCAAGTCCATTGCTTATAACTACTTGAAGCAAGCCATTATAAAGAGAACACAAAAGCGAAGAAGGGTGGATGTAGATAGTGCCATAATATGGACTACAAAAGAACCTCTACTGAACACTAAGAGAGAAAAGTTGGGTGAATTACTATTTGTTGGGGTAAAAATTTCTCATGTTACTATTGACAATTCCAAATATGATGAAAATGAGACAAAGAAAACGAAAAGGGATATTGCATCCCTAAGAAATCAAGTAATTTATTACAAGGGATCATGAGATATTGCGAGCAAGTTTATACATGATATTTTGGATGAAGATAAAAAACATAAAATGATAAAGAAGGAGTTCATGAACAAAATAAAAGAATTACACTAAGAGACTCTACAATTGTTAGTTGTGCATAAAGAGATCCTGAAATGGAATGAGAAACAAGCTAAGACTTTGGACCAAATTGAGTACAATGAAGAAATCTAGAAGGAATGCAAAGAAGAAGACCATCGCATCAAAATATTGACAAAGGAGGGAATAAATAGAATACAAAGATCAATGTAGTACTAGGGAGAATTGGCTATAGTGTAAAATAATCGTGTAAAATAATCAAGTAAAGGATGAATGGTAAACATGTTTGAAATTGTTGCATTCTCTAAATAATACCATGCTTGAGAGTCATTTACCTAGTTTGGTCCAACTTGAAGAATTTTGGCCAATTGATGAGGTGTTATCAGATTTCGAGTAAATTGCGGACAATGTGAGGCTAAATTTAGAGGGATAGTATCTATAGAACATGGTCACATGTAGAATAATCTGGTTAGTGAAGTTAATACTTTTACCAAACTGGAGTTGATGGTTCCAAAAACATAAAATTACATTGAGAGTTTCAAGCATGAAAAATAAATTTTGAGTCTACCTATGGACCAACATGTTTTCCCACATATATGGATGTGTGAAGAGTTATTCGAGAAATGGGCGATCTATGACGCCGCACATGTATTCGATGAAACATCCAATCCACTGGAGTCATAGTGGCATGCAAGTTTTTGAGCTTTTCTAATTTTTTCTTTATACTTTTTTTAAGTTGTAATTTTGATTATAAATAAAGGAATTGACCCCTAAAGGATGGTCTTTTAGATATGAGGCAATAATATATGAATTGTAGTAGTGAACTATTTATAGCCAATTTAAAAACTCTTTTTCTGGAGTCAAAGAAGGTTATTTGCTGAAGATTCTGCGCGTTAATTTGTTTATGTGGATTATTCTACTATAGCTTGGATGTTATAGGCATTTAGTAATAATTTCTATGTTGTTATCTTATATGGTTGAATGAATTATTGGGTATTTTCAATAAATGGTTATTTGCTGCTTTTTAAGTTATTTTTTATTTTTCATTATTTATATATGGGATGCCTTTGGAATTTATTTTAGGTATTTTAATGATATAATTTAATATTTTTCAACTTTCTAGTAGTATATGTTTTCCTGAATATTTTCATGTGGTAATTAGTTCTTAAACGAATTATTTCTAAAAGAATCAAAAGTAGTTGGTCATTTTCATTGTATGTTTTCATAGGTTATCTTGTAGAACGTATTTCTTCAAACTCATTATATTGATTTATTTTATGCATTAGTTATTATAAAAATAGAAAAAATAAAAGAATGGAAATAACTTTTAAAGCTCTTGAATGGTTGCTAGACCATTAACATGGAGGATTATTCCATACTAAACATGGAAGAGTCTAATTGGGCCTTTTCCTTGGGTTTAATCCCTACTATTGAGCATTAGGAATCCATCCCCATAAACACAAAACAAGAGTAATTTTCCACCCTATTGTAGGTATATAGTGCATATACCACCCATAAGCCAAGCAATGAGGCTACCAGGGAGAAGGAAATATGCTACAAGATTTTATCTCTCCCAATCCAACCCATATTCTCTTATGCTAAGCCAATATATTCACTACAGTACATTACAAGCATCTCATCCAGCCATCAAATTGACATGACACTCTCTTACACCACCCCACACAACACAAGGAATATATTCTCATTCTTTGATTAATATCCGCTTAACGATATTCTTCCCTCTAGTGCTCTTTAGTGTGGGTAGAAAGAGCCCAATCTGTTGTATTCTTGATGAGAATTGCTTGCAAGAAAAATACTTGGCTATAAAGCATTCAAAGAGTATAAAATGCATAATGAGTGAAGGATTCCTAACTTTCACAAAAATTATAATCACCTATAATAATCAATATTTAATCTATGGTCTAGAATTATCCCTTCAAAATATTGAAGTTGGTCAATTTCTAGATTGGTTCATGGTCAGGAATGAAGAATCATGCATGAGCAATGTATATCATGAAACTGAGAATGTTGGAATGGATGCTAATGTTAATGAGTGAATGACACAGAGGTAATTGAGGGAATGATGCCTATGATTACTTTTGACATAAGGCATGTAGGATTCTTACACTTCCCATGATGATTGTACTTATCACATGCTACCATAACTATGTGAGAAGACTTTCTCCATCAAACTCTTACATGCATTCAATGATTGGTTTGATAAGTTAAAGAAGGTGGATAACTTAATTTAAGGCACATAGTGGAAAAAAGAATAGTTCTAAGGTTGACACTTAGAAATAAAGGATTTACTTTCCCATAGCCCCCCTATAATTTTCCCCTTTGGTGGAATCATAGCCCCTCTCATGCTCTTCGAAGCTATCTTGGACCATTATATATTATATTCCAGCAAAAGTATTTACATAGCTTGAGTTCACCATGATGAGGGGGGTATATATACTATAATATTATCATACATGCCTGGCCATTCAATAGTCATGCCTTGGCCTTAATCTTTGCACTAGGAATCCATACTATCATATGCACATAATTTACAAATGGAACCATTTATTTCATCTCACATGGCTCGATTCCGATCATTATAAATGTGCATTTACAATTTATACATAATCTAATCCAATACAATCCAAGGGTCAAAACTGGTGTATTACATATTGATTGGCTAGCCTTAGTAGCTATCATTGCCTCATGTTGAAAATCAACCTTTCCATGGGCCAATTTAGCCTCGAATTTTAAAATAATTACATTGTGGATCATACTTCCAAGGATTATCCCTCTCAAAATTGTAGGACTCTAAAATCAATTTGGCTTGTCAATTTCTCTCTTTAGTCACAAATGATTAGTTGGAAAATAAAACTAGAGGGGGAAGTAGTTTTTTTGCTTCTTTCCATCAAAATGTGCATCATCAACCACATCCATTTGTCACTTGAACTCAAGTAAAAAAAACATGGATTCATCAACATTGACAATACGAAGGGACTATCCTCAAAGACATAAATATTCAAATCAATATATTCTTCATACAAGTACCGGTCCCCATATTTATTTTAAGGATGAAATATAAAATTCCCTTTACAATATCCATAAATTGTTGGGGGATATTGTCCCTAATAGATCTAAAAGCAGTCCCATCACTTTATTAATAAAATTCTTATACTCCTTCATATTCCCTTTCCTAACAATAGGTAACCATTTGATTACTATCTTCTCTTTTTCATTGATTCCCAATTGGTCCAAACCTAGATGTTGAAATAAGGTGGGTTGGAAAACAATCAATAGACATAGAGGATATGATTGGTACCTAAAAATTCTCATGGTATAAAAATTGGAAAAATTTTCATGCATTTTCCAAGAGAGGAAGGTAGGATAATTTAAGACATCGGGTTGAGATTTGGTAGGGGATATCATATCCATGATGGATAGGGTATGGGTGTAGGCTAGGGAATTATCATCCTTCCTAAGAAGCGTAGATATCATCATGATAAAATCATTCCCCAACAAGTTATTGAACATACTATAGTGGGAAAGGGGTTCAATAATTGAAAAATTATTTTGGTTGACCATAAATCAAACAAGCAATGTATTCTTCTAGTCTAGTGTCATGTGGGATCACTTATTGTCTTGAACAATGATATTTAAGGAAACCAAATACATGGTGATGTGGAAGGTTTTATGAATGAATGAATCAGACATTGAGAAAAAAAACATTTAAGTGAGCATGAAGACACTTGATATGGACTATGAGAAGTAATTAGTCGCACATAGTTTGACAAACTCAATAAATGGAAAGACAAGGTGTGCCATAGCCTTAGAAACACAAACTTCCCAAGGGCACTTGTTACCCTTTTTGGAATAAAAAATTCCTTGGAAAGAATATATAATAATGTTGGGTTTATCATGGGTGATTATAGGGTCAAAAAAATTAGAAAATTGGTCTCAAAAGTTAGCTTGTGTAGAGGATACCTCAAGGACATCATAAATTGAGCCTTGGGAGTTGGAGGAATCACAAGACTTAGTGGGTTGGTTGGTTTGGACCTTCTCCCTTGGCATATTTGCAATATAGAAAATGGGAGGAGAGATGAATATTAATTATGATGAAGTGACACTTATTATATTTTTGGATACCCAATTGACTGCATATATTGAATCATAGGTTGATGATAGGTAATGCGATGTCTTTGACACTAGAAGGTTGCTTTAATTTTTTTTTCTAGAGCTTGCTTCTCATAGAGAGGGAGGTAAAAATGAAGGAAAAAGAGAAATATAAAAGGAAATAACACCTAATTGTATTGAATATAATTGGATACGTTGAAAATTAATGGAGGGTATCCTACATTTATCTAAATATTTAATTCCATGATCTCAACTAGCTGATTGTTGTAATGTTTCCATGCAAAGATATTGATTTCTGGGTGAATTTTTGGATAGAATATTCAACATAATAAGTTATGGATCCCATTGAAATATTTAGGGCCACATGTTTGCTTGCAATTGGTGCATGTATGTAACCCACATGCTAGGAAGATGAGGAATTATGAACTCACAATGAACCTATCCCTTGATCTTAGATGAGATAAAAATTGCAAAATCAATCCAATGTAGAACCAACAATCACTTTAGCGATGGTCACGACCAAGCACTTCTACCATGTGGCACAACCCCATTAGTGTAGGTTATAAAGTAGAATGTTAGGAAGCATAGGGGATTTGGATGCATAGATATCTTGATTGTTGATGGGAGGGAGGATTGACAATGTGCATATGACCCATGATGGAACTGTTTGCATTATAAAATTTAGGCCAAAACAAGGTGGGAGCACTTGTATTCATACGATTGGTGTATGTTATAAAGTATCACACTCTAAATCCTATACCTTTGCGACACATAATGATCCCATCAGTGCATTGGATGTAGCTTGGGTGGTTGGGAGGAATGGTTTTTACCCTCCCCACCCAGGTTTGATTCCTTATAAGTGACATGTGATGCCCTTACATATGATGTAAATGGACATATATGATTGTCTTGTTGTTGAGCCCCCAATATTTCGAAAATGCTTGGTCTCCCCACATTCTTGCACATTTTTTTTTTTGGGGGGGGGGTTCATGGACATAGCGAGTATCGGTCTTCGGTGCCATGAACCACATGAAAAACAAAACAATGATCCAATCTATTGATCTGATTATATATCCACGATGTGGGTTCCACTTGTGCTATAACTATTGACACTTTAAGAATGATCCTTGATTCATAAAAAAATTGGATAAGGCTCTTGGACTAAGGAAGTTTCATAATATTTCCAGAGAAACCTCCACACCATATCAAATATTTACTAGGGAAAACCATAAAACCTCACCCCTTGATGATCAAAATAATTATACTTCATGGGGGGATTCTAAGAATATAAATACCTACCTTGTGGGAACTCTAGGTGACACAATGTTTAGGTATGTAGGTGAAATTTTGGACACAATAGAGCCAACAACTTATGATGGACACATTGACTTTGAAAGATTGGTTTATGATAGAGCTAGGATAGATTTTCAAATTTCTAGACATTCCTTTCACCTTTCAAGGTTCGTCTCGAGAAATTTGGGAGGTTGTGGTGAATATGGTAGAAAATAAAGTAGAAAAGTGGATTACAAACCCCTAGCATTGGGAACAAAAGTACAAATATTCACTAAAGTGCTGATTGTGACTCATGTGTATTATTTTTCCTATTGGGTTTCCTCTAAAGCGACCTACTCCATGCTGGAGAAGGCTCTTAGAAATTTTCTATGGGCCAATTTTGACAATAGTAAGGGGTTTCAAAAAATCAATTGGGAACTCTATTGAACATAATTAGAATTTTGTGGCTTGGGTATCATAAAATCCCACTTGTAATCACAATCCCTATGTTCCAAATGGGTGTTTTGAAATTTTGATGGGAATGAATGTTATAAGGTCCTCCTTTAACATCATATATAATAGGAAATTCCACTTGGGAAGTGGTATTGGCATTTAATTTCTTCTCAAACCCTATTTCTCCCTCTATCTCATGTTAAACTGACGTGATGTTTGTTTTGCATAGCATCTAGAATCCTTGGGAGGGTGTTAAATTTCCTTTCCTTTCATAGAATGACATTTTCCTCCCATTTATACTTTCCTTGAATTAGCATTGTCTTTAGTGATTTCTTATTGTGAATTTTGAGGGAAAACATCTATCTAAGATTTCCTAGTTCTTGATGTTAAGGATTTTTAGTAAGGGCATCCATTTTTCCAATGATTTTTTTGGTAACCTATTGAGGCAGTGGCTCTTGTAGGCCATTATCAAGTTGAATTTTATCCTATCCAATATATATATATATATATATATATATATATATCATGCTTAAGGTTGGTGTTCCATTGTGTTGGGTGTGGTAGAGTGGCTAGATGTTGGGAAATATCACAACCATTTCCAAATATGATCCTACTATAGGATATAAGTGGTTGTGCTCCAAGTCATTTCTTGAAGGCCAACTTAACAAATCGTCATTGCTAAAATATAAACAAATGTCTTGGTTATTCCATCTTCATAGTATTTGGAAAAGGGTGTTAGAACCTAATAAAGCAACATTTACATGGTTCTTATATATGGGGGTGTCCCAATGGATGATAAAACACATCATACTTGGCTATGAAAAACCTACACTATCCATAGTGTGGGTGATTTAAAACCATTAAGAAAAACTTTTTTGGTTTTGTTCTATATCCAACTATGCTTGGGCATGGACTAAGTCTTTTTTTCAACAATACCTCCCTACCTCCACCATTTGGAGAGATACCTTGTTAGGTGATCATCTGACTCGTGTCACTAGGTTTCACTATGCCTAGATGCTTATTGGAGTTGAAGTTCTATTTCATATTTGGAAGAGATATATTGATGTTGCTTTTAATTCAAACATCTCTTCAATGATTTTTTATTGGTACAACGATGTTAAGGTCCTATCCTAACCTCCCTACTTTAGGGAAATTAGGAGTTCTAATCAATTAACGAATGTGACCATATTTTTTGAATAAGGCCCATTAGACAATTAGTGGACAATTAATTAATGTAAAAGGGCCAGGCTTTACAAAATAAGGTCCACTAGGTAGTTGGTACTCATTAATGAAGGGACCACATGTATTTAAAGAGTTTCATATTTAAAGATCTAGGAGGATATGGAATGTTTTGTTGAGTATTGGTGTAATTGGAACTATGCTTAGTGAAAGGTTTCCCTATATTAAGAGGCAAGTGAACATTGTTTTCTTCTCTTATCATTATTAATATAAGGGTATATTTTGCATATTTCATCTTATTTGTCTCATGTATCTACTTTTTTGCATTCAGATTCTCTTAATACCTTATTTGTGATTCAAATCTAAGGGTAAGGATCACTACAAGTAGTATCATACCTCTTTCATGAGCCAACATGCATTTGGATTTCAGTAGAATATTTTTTAGGCTAGAGACATGTTCCAACGTCTTTAAATAACATGAATATCAGAATTTTGATGGGTAAATATGAAGTTGGGGTATAATACACATAGAAGATACAAGTGCTATCACTTGGTTGGATACCCTTGTAACCTTTGTTGTACCACTTCAAGTAGTACTACATTAGATAACACTTGTATATAAAATTGTCTTCAATTCACCCCCATGTATATTGAAATCCATCTAACCACACCTAAAACTAGCCTTACATAAACAAACAACCATCTTGTTGCTACAATACATTGAGAACAATAGTTGGGGAGATCACTCTCACATACCAAGCAATTGGGTAGTATGGATAAGGGTAGAATATATCCTCCTTAGTTGGTGTTTTGAAATATTCAACCAAGTACTATTATTGGAAACCCTTAGGTATATCAAAGAGTTATAGCACTTGAAATTCCTTTGTCCTTAGAACCTTGAAAACCCCATCCTCTATAGTTTTCCAACGAAATTCCTACATCTTTGAGTATAGAAGGAATTAGGAAGTTTTGTCAGTGCAGTAATAATCAAATGCAAGTATACTCCCACCAACATAATAAAAAAGGTCTAGGTTATGTTGGCACAATTGTGGGAGATCTATCTCAAAAGGTTCCTTACATTGTGCTAGTTGTGCAGATACACCTCTCTAGTAACTTTTTTTTGGACCCACAATATAGTTTTTGGTGACAAATCTCAAAACTATCTTCTCAATCCACTAATTGCATTGATATTAGCCAAGGATAACACTTTGGTGAGATCTGAAGTGGTCTCGTGGCCCATACTCACAACATGGAAAACAATGAAGGAAAAATTGAGGAACTACAAAATAAGTATCAAAATATTTTCAAATAAATTTCTTAGCTTGAGGCAAAGCTTGAAAAACAAGGTGATGAAATCCCCTGAAACATTACCCACTAGATTACCCAACAGATGGCCCAACAAATGGCCCACCAAATATTTGAGCTCTAAGAATGACTACGATCATTATTAGAATCTAGAAAGGACATGGGACTAGAACACCACTTCAATCCACCCATGAGGGAATATTTAGAAAATGAAGAGATGTACCCTAAAAAACTCTTTCTAGATATTCATGGTTATTTCCCACCCTTTTACGATCACAATCCATGGCATCATTTCCCAAAAGTAGACATGAACAAGTTTGATGGTTTTGATCCAGTAGGTTGGGTTAGCCAAATGGAACACTATTTCTCTATCCATGGAATTAATAATGATATAACAAAAATCAAAGCTATGGGTGGATTAGATTTGGATTTAGAAATATGGAAATGGTGGAAATGGTATAAGAAATATTATGGAGGTTACATTACTTGGAACCAATTTGTGAAGGTCCTTTAAGCTTGTTTTGAACGCGACACTCACTATTTGTTTTGAATTAATAATGCCAAATATGCAAAATTATAGACTCTATAATATCCTTTGAGCAATCATAAATCTATACAGAGGTTGTGTCTATTTTTTTTCAAATGTTTCATTCATGTTCTAAAGGAGGAAACTCGAGTACAAGTCATGATGCAATGCCCAACTACTTAGTTGGAGGCCTATGAGAGAGCCAAGGAAACTAAAATGGTAATAAATTCACAAACCAAAGGACCCCACATCAATCCTTTTCCCTATCCTCCTTTGAAAACCACCCCTATCCCCTCCACCACTCAACCCTTCTGAATCCAAAAGTCCCATGAAGAGATGGCAGAATGCCAACACCTCAAACTTTATTATAATTGTGATGATAGGTATTTCAAAAGGAAAAAAATGTAAATATTTATTATTATTATTTCAATTGGATGTCACCCCCCAAGACTAATCAGATGATATCCCCATTGAAGAAACTACCAACCTATAATGTGAATAAGAAACCCCCCATCCTCAAGAAGACCTAGCTTTATTTATATTTTTTTCACCCCAAAACCTAAATTTGATTGGTTACATTAAGAATCACAAGGTGATTATTTTGATTGATAGTGGAAGAACCCATAATTTTATCCATCAGAGAGTGGCTAGAGAAACCCAATGTTATGTCTATACCATACCTAATTTTTAAACTATAATAGAAAATGGAGGTATGATGAAATGTGGAGGAAGATGTGAAACTTTAAATAGTAGAGTATGTTGGCATGTTCTCAGACAGAGGCAGAGTATGTGTGTTTGTCATTGATGGCAAAGATCAACACGATCAACAGAACGATGATAGTATGGCAATGGAAAGATCAACTATGAAGAGAAATGATGGTCATTGGATCTCATTCAAAATCCCTAATGACTGCCAGATCTGAATTCAGATAGGAGTGACGTACAGTGGAAGAGAACATATCTCAGGCGTTAGATCTGAGCTTGAAGACCGACCGTCATTGGATCCATAAGAAGGAGCAAGATCTTTACGTATAAGATGAAGTGGGCCTACAAAAACCCAAAAGCAAGAGGACCGTCCATCTTCAAGTAGGAAACACGGCGAGCGATTGGCATTTCGCTGATTGGAAAGTCAAAGAAAGGAGGTGCTCTATCCTTTGAAATCACGAAATGCAAAACCACGATTTAATATGAGTCATTGATCAAAGGGAGATCGTGGACCGTTGATCAGGCATGACAAAGGCTCGTGAAGTTGTGAAATCACGATATAATCTAAGTCATTGGACCCGGAAGACACGTGATGACAGATCAACTTTTTGCTGACTAGAAAGTCAAAGGAAGGAGGTGCTCTTACACTTCAAACTCGCGATATGCGAAATCACGAAAAGATCTGGACCGTCAAATCATCAAAGTTCTGGACTGTTGATTTGAAGAAAGAAGCACTCAAAGGAATAGCCAGGGGTCTTATCTCGTGGTCACATCATCGAGAGTTGGAGAGCAGAGCTAGAGAAGCCTAGATCCATTTCGGAGTTTGCGACATGGAGTGTCGATACCTTTCATCACATGAACGCCGATATGCGAATTTGCGAAACGCCTTTTGGCATAGGCTGTGGTCACCGTCGATGGTCATATGAGAGGGAGGAGCTAGCACGAAGCTAAGCTCCATTTCGGGGATCGTAACTTGGAGTGTCGAGACCCTTCGACACAGGATTGCCGAAATGAGAAATGCGAAACACATTTTGATCAGGCCCGTGGTCACAACCAGTGGGCATATGGGATAAATGCAAGACCTTGTGGATTTAATCCAATGGTGCTTGTTAATTCAAAATCTGATCGAAGGGCTACTGTTGATCTTTACGATTAACTGTTCAATTACGATTCAGTTAGCAAAAAATCGAATCATGGTTCTTGATCGGTTGGCGATTTAGTTGCTAAGACATTTTTGTCTTTGCCCAAGGAGATTCGAGGTGTAACTGATGAGGCTGGTGTGTATAAAAGGAGAGATGCAACGACTGTGTAATATTGGTTGTTCTGACCTGAAAATGAGTTGAACTGTAGAAAGGTAAAATTACAGTATGCGCAGTGTGAAGAAAGCTCAGAGATAAGGAACATAAGCTGAACATAACATAAAAGGTGAAGAGAGCAAAATGTGCACATATCAAAGAAGCATGAGAAGGACAAAGAAAGATCAAAAAGAAAGAGACAACAAGTCAAGCCAAGTATGAACAGAGCAGAAAGAATTGCAGAACAGTGAAGAAGTGGTAAGAATTGATATATCTGTATTGTTGGTTATTCAGTCATTTATTTATAATCAGGGAGGTAGGGTGGTGCTAGGGAGGACTGTGGTCCTCTGATATTCAAGTTGATGCTTGAATATTGGGAGTTGTAGCTTCCATCTAGTTGTGGCTAGAAAATAGGGTGGCAGGGTGGTGCTTGGGAAAACACAGAGTTTTCTATATGCAAGTTGGTGCTTGTATAAGTGGAAGAAGGTGTTTCCATCCAGTCCGTGCCGGAACACTCAGGGAGTTGGTGCTTCCTTCTAGTGGGTGCTAGAGAAACCAGAGATTTGGTGCTCTCAAACAAGTTGGAGCTTGTAAAATAGAGGTAGTAGCCTCACATTGAGTTGGTGCTTAACTATAGATGATGTACATAACTTAAAAGACTGCCTATCATTTCAAAGAAGAAGAGGTTTTCTCCCTTTATGGGTTTCCTCGTGAAAATCTGTCTTTGTGTATATCTTATGTGTGACTAATTCTCATTATTTATGTTGTTCATATGTTGTATAATATTGATGGTCACTTGGGGAAAGATTAAAAATGGTTTAATTGACTTAAAATTGTTTAAGCACAGTAACAACTGATTCACCCCCCCTCTCAGTTTTCTTAGTAATTTCAACAATTGGTATCAGAGTGGGTTCCTTTTATACAAAGGTAGATCTGTAAGATTAAACATGACAAGTCGTGAAGGGACTTCAGCCACTAAGCCTCCTCTGTTTGATGGAACAAATTTTTCCTTTTGGAAGGTTAGAATGATAACATACTTAATGGCCTTAGGTGCTGACGTTTGGGACGTAGTAGAGACTGGATATACAAAGTCTATTGTGCTAGCCTCCAAGGATGATAAGTTAGAGTTTAGCTTTAATGCTAAGGGAATGAATGCTATCTTGAATGGACTTGCTGAAGCTGAGTTTGTAAAGGTGATGCATCTTGAAACTGCTAAAGCTATGTGGGATAAACTTGTTAGCAACTATGAAGGAAATGAGAAAGTAAAAGATGCCAAACTTCAAACATATAGATTGAAGTTTGAACAACTAAAGATGAATGAAGATGAAACAGTTAGCAAGTATTTTTTAAGAGTTGAAGAACTTGTGAATGCCATGAAGGGTCTTGGTGAGAAGATTGAAGAATCATTTTTGGTTCAGAAGATTTTAAGATCTCTGCTTGATAAATTTAATCCAAAAGTCTATGCAATAGAAGAACTAAATGATCTTAAGACCCTGTCCATTGATCAACTCCTAGGAACACTAACTGCATATGAAATGAGAATCAACAAAGATAAATCCATTACTAGAGAAGCATCTTTTAAAGCAGACAAGAATACTGATTCAGACTTAGATGATATTGAGGCAAAATTTTTGAGAAGGTTAAAGAAAGGATCAGGAAAATATCAAGGCAAGCTTCCCTTCAAATGCTTTAACTGTGGTAAGATATGTCACTTTGCATCTAAGTGTCCCCACTAGAAAAAGGACCAGAACTCTGATGATGAAAAGAAGTACAAGTTCAAGAAATATAGTAAAAAGAAAAGTTTGTGTGCAAACAATGAAAACTCCTCAGAAGACATAGATAATGATTCATCATGTGAAGACAAAGTGAATGATTTTATGCTTATGGCTATGGGAGATATTGATGATGAACACACATGAGGTGAAATGGATAATGAAGAAGCTGTGGTGGATATGGAAGGTGAATTAATCAGTGCTTTGGAAGAGATTGACAGACTCATATGTAAGAAGAGAAAACAAAAACAATTGTTGATGCAGTTTAAAATGAATGCTGAAAAACCTAATGAAAAATTTCCTCTGCTAAAAGTGGAGTTAGAAGAGGCAAAGAAAATAGAAGACATACTGAAACAATAGTTGTCAGAGAAGAAAGCAAGGTGTGAAGCCTTAGAAGAACAGATAGTAAAAACCAGAAAGGAAATGGAGAAGTTTAAGGTATTATATCACCAAAACCTGCCAAGTATTAAAGCCTCAGAAGAACTAACTTCCATTCTAAATCAGCAAAGGAATCCAAATTTGAAAGCTGGCTTGGGGTATGAAGAAGGATAAAGTAGTGATCATCCAAGTAATATGGAACACACCAAGTTTGTTAAATCTACAATCATTGACAACAACCATTCTGCAAAAACAAAGAAAGAAAATCAACCACCAAGAAGGAATGAAGGAAAAGGTACCATAACTGATAAGAGAACCTATCAACATGAAAGAAATCGATCCACTCAAAGAAGACAGTCTTTTCCCAGGTANGGTACAAAAGTCTTTTCTATGGATATTGTTTTTTCTGTTCTAACTTTGGTCACAAAGCTATAACTTTTTCTTTAAGATGTAGATATGAGAAAACAAGTTATTCAAGGAATAATTATCTACCACAACAAAGATTGAGACAACTAAGAAACAAACATAATAACAATTATGAGCATAACAATCATTACGGTCTGTTATTTAGTGAACCTGAATGTTATGTCTGTCATAACTATGGACATAAAGCCATAGATTGTCGCTTAAGAAATTATAAGCCATATTTGAAGTCCACTGCTGAAAATTTCAAGGTTTGGAAGAAGAAAGAAGATGACAAGTGTGGACTAGTGTTATCAGCCCAAAAGCAAAAGAATCCCTAGTATATTGACAGTGGATGTTCCAAACATATGACTGAAGACAAAAGTAAGTTTCTAACTCTAAGTGAAAACAAATCAGGAAATGTAATTTTTGGAAACGATGCACTAGGAAAAATAAAAGGCAAAGGAATGGTAAGTCTGAGTAATGGAAAAGGAAAAGCTCAAGATGTGTTATTTGTAGATGGTATGAAATGTAATCTTCTTAGTGTCAGTCAATTCTGTGATCGAGGATGTGAAGTGGTTTTTACTTCTAAAGATTGTAAAATAAAGTCTGTGATCAGGATAGTTTGTTGCAAAAGGAATAAGAACAGAAAACAATGTCTATGTGTTAAAAGAAGAAAAAGAAGAATTCCGCTTAAGAAAATATGATGAAAGTTGGCTATGGCATACGAGACTTGGACACTTAAATTTTGATCATATAATCAAGCTCAGAAACAGTGGGGCAGTAAAGGATCTTCCAAAGATATCAAAGCCATACAATTCTGTTTGTAAACCATGCCAGATAGGAAAGCTTACTTAGACACAGTTCAAATATAAAAACTTTCCTTCAACAGAAAAACCTCTTCAGTTAGTACATATGGATTTATGTGGACCATCAAGAAAAGAAGGTACAAGAAAATAAAACTATTTTATGTTGATTATTGATGATTATTCTAGACTAACATGGGTTTCCTTTTTGAAGGAAAAATATGAAGCATTTGAAAAATTCAAAGTGTTTAAGGCTCTGACTGAGAATCAAATAGGAAGAATATTGAAGGCAGTGAGGTCTAATAGAGGAGGAGAATTTAACTCATGGAACTTCAAAGAGTTTTGTGATAAACATGGAATCAAAATAGAGTACACAATTCCAAGGACTCCACAACAAAATGGAGTTGTTGAGAGGCAGAATAGATCAGTACAACAAATGGCAAGATCAATTATGAATGAAAGGAATATACCTCAGACATATTGGGTGGAAGCAATACATGCAGCTGTTCATATCCTGAACAAATCTCATCTCAGGCCAGACAGTGACAAGACTCCTTATGAATTATGGTTTGGAAGACCTGCTTCAATCAAACATTTTAAAGTCTTCGGGAGTAAATGTTATATCGACAATAATGATGAAAATATTGGAAAATATGATGACAGGGCTGATGAAGGTATATTCTTAGGGTATGCTACAAGCAGTAAAGGTTATAGATGCTACAATAAGAGGCTTAATAAATTGGTTGATTGTATCGACATAAAAGTGGATGAAGAAATCCCGGTACAAAATGTAAGCAGTGTTGAACCAAGCACATAAGATATAATTGAAAAGGAAGATGAACAGGTCCAAGGATCAGAAAGAGAAGAATCTAAATCAGATGAAGATACTAATAATCTAGCTGACACAAATCAGTAGAAAGAAGCAAAATCACCTCTCAGAATTGTTAGAAAGAATCATCTTGAAAATCAGATAATTGGAGATATAAATAAATGAGTTCAAACAAGAAGGAAATTCATTAAAGACTCAGAACAATCTCATGTTGCCTTTTTATCTATGACTGAACCAATTTTTTTTGATGAAGCCAGGCAACATGATGATTGGATTAGAGCTATGAATGAAGAGTTTGATTAGATTGAGAAGAAAAATACTTGGGAGCTTGTTCCTAGACCTAAAGACAAGAATGCAATAGGTTCCAAATGGGTGTTCAAAAATAAAATAAATGAAAAATGACAAGTTGTTAGAAATAAAGCCAGATTAGTTTGTAAAGGGTATGCACAAGTTGAATGTCAGGATTTTGATGAAACTTTTGCACCAGTGGAAAGATTGGAAGCTATCAGAATGTTTCTTGCATATTCATGTCATAAGAACTTTAAAGTGTATCAGATGGATGTTAAGTCAACATTTCTTAATGGAGATATAGATGAAGAAGTATATATGGAGCAACCTGGAGGATTCACATTGATAGATAATCCTAACTATGTCTGTAAGCTGAAGAAGGCTCTATATGGACTGAAAAAAGCACCACAAGCTTGGTATTATAGACTGGACAAATTCTTACAAGATAAAGGATTCAAGAAAGGTACTGTTGACAACAATCTCTACATTAAGTCTGAAGGTGATAATTTACTAGTTGTTTTGGTTTATGTAGATGATATTATTTTTGGCTGTACTAATGAATCCCCTGTCCAGTGGTTTGCTAACTCTATGCAAACAGAGTTTGAGATGTCCATGATAGGAGAACTATCATACTTTCTTGGCTTACAAGTTAAACAGAGTTCTGCAGGAATATTTATCTCACAAGAAAAATATTTGAAAGAGATGTTGAAGAAATTTCAGATGGAAAATTCTTCTCCTATTAGTACACCTATGGTGGTTGGTTGCAAGCTCAGTAAAGATGATATTTCACCCGATGTTGATCAAAGGACATACTAATCCATGATAGGCAGTCTTATGCACATCACAACTTCCCATCCTGATATAATGCACGCTGTTGGAATGGTAGGTTGCTATCAGTATGCTCCTAAACAAAGTCATCTAGTAGCGGTAACAAGAATATTCAAGTACTTGAAGGGCACAATGAATTACGGTCCGTGGTATCCCAGAAATCAGAACTTTCAGTTAACTGCTTATTCAGATGTTGATTGGGCAAACTGTGTTGATGAGAGAAAAAGAACTAGTGGAGGAGCATTCTTCCTGGGTGACTCATTAGTAGCATGGCTTAGTAAAAATCAAGGATCCATTTCATTATCAACTACAGAGGCAGAATACATTGCTGCAGCTACTTGTTGCACACAAATTTTATGGATGATACAAACTCTTGCAGATTTGAAGGTAACTTACACTGATCCCATTTCACTTCATTGTGATAACACCAATGCCATCAGTCTCTCTAAGAATCCTATACTCCATTCAAAATCTAAGCACATACTAATAAAATACCATTTTCTCAGAGAACAAGTTACAAACAAAATTGTTCAGGTGAGTTATATACCTTCCACATAACATATAACTGATATCTTTACCAAACCGTTAGCAGCGACACCTTTTGGATATCTTCGCCAAAAGTTGGGCTGATATCACTGTCAAACTAAGATGGTCCATCTTGTCAGGGGGAGTTTGTGTTGGTTGAATATTTGATACCCTCGACATGTACTGCAACAACTCAGGGGGAGCGTGTTTCTTCTTTGACATTGATGTCAAAGGGGGAGAAAGGATGGTAAAGAAGTTGGATGTTCTTCAAGGTGTTGGTGTGGTAATTACAAGGATGGTCAAGTTGGATGTTCTTCAAGGGGTTGCCATCAATGCCAAAGGGGGAGATTATTGGCATGTTCTCAGACAAAGGCATAGTATGCATGTTTGTCATTGATGGAAAAGATCATCATGATCAGTAGAGCGATGCTAGTATGGCAATGGCAAGATCAACTATGAAGAGAAACGATGGTCGTTGGATCTCATCCAGAATCCCCGATGACCGTTAGATCTGAATTTAGATAGGAGTAACGCGTAGTAGAAGAGAACAGATCTCAGGCTTTAGATATGAGCTTGAAGACCGAATTTCGTTGGATCCATAAGAAGGAACACGATCTTTACGTACAAGATGAAGCAGGCCTACACAATCTTGAAAGCAGGAGGACCGTCCATCTTCAAGTAGGACGCATGGAGAGCGATTGGCATTTCGCTGACTGGAAATTCAAAGAAAGGAGGTGCTCTATCCTTTGAAATTGTGAAATGCGAAACCACAATTTAATCTGAGTCATTGATCAAAGGGAGATCGTGGACCGTTGATCAGGGATGACAAAGGCCCATGAAGTTGCAAAATCGTGATATAATCTCAGTCGTTGGATCCGAAAGACACGTAACGACATATCATATTTTCACTGACTGGAAATTCAAAGGAAGGAGGTGCTCTTACACTTCGAACTCGCGATATGTGAAATCACAAAAAGATCCAAACCATCGAATCATCAAAGTTCTGGACCGTTGATATGAAGAAAGAAGCGCTCAAAGGACTAGACATTGGTCTTATCTCGTGGTCACATCGTCGAGAGCTGGAGAGCAGAGATAGAGAAGCCTATCTCCATTTCAGAGTTTGTGAAATGGAGTGTTGAGACCTTTCATCACAGGAATGCCAATATGCGAATTTGCGAAACACCTTTTGGTGTAGGCTGTGGTCACCGCCGATGGTCATATGAGAGGGAGGAGCTAACATGAAGCTAAGCTCCATTTCGGGGATTGTAACTTGGAGTGTCAAGACCCTTCGACACAGGATTTCCAAAATGCGAAATGCGAAACGCATTTTGATCAGGCCCGTGGTCACAACCAGTGGGCATATGGGATAAATGCAAGACCTTGCGGATTTAATCCAATGGTGCTTGTTAATTCAAAATCTGATCGAAGGGCTACTGTTGATATTTATGATTAACTGTTCAGTTATGATTCAGTTAGTAGAAAATCGAATCATGGTTCTTGATCGGTTGGCGATTCAGTTGCTGAGACGTTTTTGTCTTTGCCCAAGGAGATTCGAGGTGTAACTGATGAGGCTGGTGTGTATAAAAGGAGAGATGCAACGACTGTGTAATATTGGTTGTTCTGACCTGAAAATGAGTTGAACTGTAGAAAGGTAAAATTACAGTATGCGCAGTGTGAAGAAAGCTCAGAGATAAGGAACATAAGCTGAACATAACATAAAAGGTGAAGAGAGCAAAATGTGCACATATCAAAGAAGCATGAGAAGGACAGAGAAAGATCAAAAAGAAAGAGACAACAAGTCAAGCCAAGTATGAACAGAGCAGAAGGAATTGCAGAACAATGAAGAAGTGGTAAGAATTGATATATCTGTATTGTTGGTTATTCAGTCATTTATTTATAATCAGGGAGGTAGGGTGGTGCTAGGGAGGACTGTGGTCCTCTAATATTCAAGTTGATGCTTGAATATTGGGAGTTGTAGCTTCCATCTAGTTGTGGCTAGAAAATAGGGTGGCAGGGTGGTGCTTGGGAAAACACAGAGTTTTCTATATGCAAGTTGGTGCTTGTATAAGTGGAAGTAGGTGCTTCCATCCAGTCGGTGCCAGAACACTCAGGGAGTTGGTGCTTCCTTCTAGAGGGTGCTAGAGAAGCCAGCGAGTTGGTGCTCTCAAACAAGTTGGAGCTTGTAAAACAAAGGTAGTAGCCTCACATTGAGTTGGTGCTCAAATATAGATGATGTATAGAACTTAAAAGACTGCCTATCATTTCAAAGAAGAAGAGGTTTTATCCCTTTATGGGTTTCCTCGTGAAAATCTGTCTCTGTGTATATCTTATGTGTGACTGATGCTCATTATTTATGTTGTTCATATGTTGTATAATATTGATGGTCACTTGGAGAAAGATTACAAATGGTTTAATTGACTTAAAATTGTTTAAGCACAGTAACAATTGATTCACCCCCCCTCTCAGTTGTCTTAGTAATTTCAACATAGTATCATCTTAAATATTACACATTTTCAATTGAAATGAGTGGCTTTGATGTAGTTCTTGGTGTAGAATGGTTATGCACTTTGGTACCCGTAACCATGGATTTCAAGGACTTATACATGAGCTTCACTAAGGAAGGGTAGTTAAATTCCCTCAAGGGGTTTACAACAAGTTCGTTTGAAATTATTAGCTTTCATTATGGAGAAGTTATTGAAGAGGGGACACTTAAGAATTATAGCCTAGTTCAACACCATATAAGTAGTAGATACCCTTCCATAGGAGATTCACCCTGATTTGCAGTTGGTCTTGACTAAACATCAAAAATTATTTTCAAATCCCCACAATTTACCCCCTTCACATGGTGAACATGACCATGGTATCCCCTTTGTTCTAGGTAGTTGACCACCAAATGTGCATCCTTATATGAATCATTTTACACATAAGAATGAAATAGAAAATATGATCCAATAACTGTGAGAGGGGTGGAGCCATATGTCCTAATACTATCCCTTACTCCTCACCTATGGTCATGGTATTAAATAAAGAGCAATTTATGCATGTGTCCTAATTTTCGGGCTCTTAGTAAGTTAACCATCAAGGGAAAATTTCCCATTCTAGTTATTGATGATGTCTTAGATGAGATTCATGAAGCCAAGTTATTTAGTAAATTGGACCTTCATTCATGATACCACTAAATATAGATGAAGGAGGTGGACATCCCTAAGACAAATTTCCACACATGTGAAGGTCATTATGGGTTTTTAGTGGTTCAGTTTGGACTTTGCAATGCTCCATCCACCTTTCAGAGCCTCATGAATAAGATTTTTTGACCCTTCTTACATAATTTTATGTTGGTATTCTTTGATGATATATTAATCTACAAAAAAACATGAGAGTCCCATATCAAGCATATTGATAAAGCCTTTCAACTCCTGCGAGGCCATTAGTTGTTCCTCAAGTGTTCTAAATGCACTTTTGGGGCTCGAGAAGTTGAAAACATGGGTCACATTATTAGTCCATATGGGGTGGGAGTAGATTGCAAGAAAGTTGTACGCAAGATTGTCCCCGCCCCAAGTGTTATATAAAATTTTGTCGCAACAAGTGGTACTGCCTATTCTCTGACATATAAAGCATAGAAATTTGGAAGAAAACTGAGAGAAAGTCTTCTTGGGAAGGATCAACTCTAAAAAATCCCTAAATTGCAAAGTTGTCGCTTGTTGATTTCTAGCAAGGTGTGACAACTTCACTTGTCGCATGATGCAACAATGGAAGGTGCGACAATGTCTCCATTTGCTTAGGTTTAATGGTGCGACAACCTTTGTACATGAAAAAAAAGAAAAAATTCTTGAAGCTTCTAGAAGAGAAACTTCAATGATGAGTAGTTTGCCAATCAGTTTGGATCTCACCCATCTTTCCTGATTTAGTGAGATCCTAATATCTCATCCTAAACTCCTCATGGCTTCCTCTCCAATATATAAATGGAGGCATCTTCTAAAGGGAAAGGCTAATAAGTGATGAGTAATAAAATAATGGTGAATTGAGAATAGCTCCTAGTTTGTAATTGAGAGTCTGTGAACCTCATTTTGGTCCTACGAGATTTGGGCTAAAGTGTTCAAGAGATGGTGATGGAATTAATGGAGGCCACTTGGGTGCTGGAACATTGAACTATTGGAAGGAGTTTGTCAATGCCAAGGCTTGGTTGTAAAATGATTCTTGATTTATTAATACAATTATACATTTTACTTTCCTAATAAAGGCTTTCAATGATTTTTTATTTGTATTTCTCCTTGGCTATTTACATAGATTCATTGAAACATATGTATGTATGTTATTGTCACTGGTTCTGTTTGATCCTTTTTATAGGTCTCTGTTTCTAAAAGCATTGGATCAAGCTTAGAGCGACAATCAATAAGGACAAACATCAGTTAAAATGGTACGAGTTTTCTATCATTTTGTATTTCATTTGAATCTAAGGAAAGGGGAGCGTTCTGTCTTGTTTTGTTCTAGTTTTGGGTTCCCGAACTAGGGATATTTGTTTATGCTTGCATTTACAAATTTATCCACAACACCAAGTCCTTCAAGAGCTTTCATGGGTTCTTAGGACTTATGGGCTATTATACAAAGTTTGTGAAAAATTATGGAAAAACTATTACTCCCTTAACAACCATGCTAAAAAAGAATGCCTTTGTATGGAGTGAGGCTGATAAACATACCTTCTCAACCTTAAAGGATGCCATGTTCTCTACTTGAGTCCTAGTAGTGCTATATTTATCCAATATCTTTGTCTTGGAATGTCGTGCCTCGGGTAGAGGGATTGATGTGGTTTTGATACAAGAAGGGCATCCCTTGGAATTCACCAATAAATATTTGTGTGATTGCAATTTATAAAATAAAACTATGACAAAGAAATGATAGCCATCCTTCATGCATTTGAAACTTAGCACCCATATCTCATCGAGAGGAATTTATAGATCAAGTCTGATCATCATAGTTTGAAGTGTTTTATAGAACAAATATTATTGTCACTGGAGTAGCATAAGTGGGACACTAATGATTAGGTATGGTTATGAGATAAAATATAAGAAAGGGAAAGAAAATGTGGTGACTAATTCTTTATTAAGACAATACAAGGGGGAAGGATCCCTCTTTTCCTTATCCTTACCTATTATAGGATGGGTAGAGGAAGCCTTCCAAGAATGGTTGGTAAGCGATATTTTGGTTCAACGAGCATCCAAAGGATTCATGAAGATCCCAACCCTTGTAATTTTATGCTACCAATTCTAAATGTGGAAATAATACACAACATGAAATTAAAGTTCATTCAACTATCCACACTAAATAAAAACATGAATGAAACCACTTTAATTGTGTACAACAACAACTAAATACACACACCATCATTCAACCATAAAAATGGAGATTCATGTGCATCAATATACTCACAACAAGTAGTAATAACCAATATAACTCAGAGTAAAATGCACAACAACTATATCAACATTTAACATGAATAAACACAACAAATAAGAACACTTATCTTAAAAAATATTAAACCCGTTGTAGAGGATGGAAGTTCCTCCCAACTGTAGACTTGTTGTTCTATTTCTCAACAACAAGTCACCCCCGAGTTGGGGATATGAATGCACAAGAGATGGTGGTCTCTAAGGTTGACTATGTTCCCCTCTCAACAATCAATTCCCAAAGCTAATTCTAGTCCACTAACTATATTCCCCACAACCTGCACAACCCAAGGGATGGAATCCTCCTTCACTGCTCATAGTCCCTCATGACTTTCTAGTCCCGTCCAGGGATTCCAACATAGGTTGGACAAGAAATATCTTTGTCGGGACCTCAAGAATTCTATAGTTGCAATAGGAATTCTCCCAACAACAAAATTCTTGCTTCTCTTAACGAATTTCAAACAAAATGTTACTCATAGGCACACAACCTCTTTCTCCACGAGATTATAGCTTCAAACATCTGCCAAATGTGCCCACAAAAACTTCTTTCAAGCTTCAACACGCAGATATCCTTTGTTATCTAGATAATTCATGTAAAAACAACTCTCCATGCAAAAATGTAAATCTATAATTTTGGTCTCCTACCCATATGGATTTCCCCTCTTACTCTTGCTTGCTTGACTTACACTCATCCCGAAGTTGATTGTACTCAACCCCCATGCTCTCAATAACTATGGGATGTGACTTCTCACACCCACCCTCTTACATGAATTCAATGATTGGGCTCTAGAACACTCAACAAATAATGGAAGGTTTATGGGAAGGATAATTTAGAAAGAAATAGTTTGGTTTAATAAACATGGGTAAACTCTCCCCCTTGGATCCCTTCCCTCTCTTGTGGAAACTGAGCCCCCAAATATTCATCTGTTTTCATCTGCAACTGGCTATACATTTTATTCATTATATTCAATTTACATAATTTACATATTACATCGCTTAGCCCTCGACCATATATTACATTTACGATATACATCACTAGTTTGGGGTTTGAAAGTGGGGATGTTACAATAAAGATTTTGTAGCATCCCCACAACATCATAGGAAACTCCATAGAGAGTGCCCATTCCTTTGTATTTACATTTTGATAACCAAAGAAAAGAGATAAGAGCATAGGTTGTTGGGTATGTGTTATATTCTTTGCATGTGTGTGTGTGGGCACGTCAGATTTGACAACTGCGTTGGACGATCCCAACTTCCTTCGCCTATTGTGTCATGTGCGCTTAGTGCTTTCATGGGGGGGTCCCAGGGGGCCTAGGTCCCCCCCCCTGATTATATGTGGCGTTTAGCTTGGGGAAACACCCCAATTTTTTGTTTTTGGGCAGTTTTTGCTATTTTAACAGATTTTTCTATTTTTAGCAGTTTTCTAAATTAATCTAGGATTAAGGGATTAGGGTTTTGGTGGCTATGAAATACCTAAAATATTGTATATAGTGTATGGTGAATGGTGAAATTAATACAATGGATATTTTAAAGGTGCGACACCAAGGAAGGATGGTTTTCTCCCGGTTAAGGGTTTCCAGCGTAAATCTTTGTGTACTATGTGTATGGGCCATTGATTAATTTTTGTTTTTATTAAGAATCTATATGCATTGATTTACTTCATAGGTTTAAAACTTACATGTGGTATCCGAGCTCGTTTTTGGCTTCAGGGGGACGCCTTTGTTGCCGAGGGTTTGGCTCAGTCTTGATAGATCAAGTTTATCTTGGGTCTGTGATAAACCTGGGTTCAGTGGGAGATTTTACAATGGTGATTCGAGTGTAGAAAGAGGAATGAGGAGCTCTTCTCGAGAAAGTTCAACGGTAAAAAAATTGAGCTATGGAATCTCAAGATGGAGGACCTTCTTGTAGATAAAGAACAATAGATTGCTGTGGATCCTGGTACACAACCTACTGGTACACAGTCTACTGGCACACAGTCTACTAGTACACAACCTACTAGTACACAAATTACTAGTACACAACCTACTGGTATGTTGAAGGAATATTGGGAGAAGTTGGATATAAGAGCAAGGAGTACTATTCGACTCTTCTTGGCAGATTCAGTGTTGTTGAATGTCTTGGGAGAATCTACATCCAAGGAAGTATGGGATAAGTTAGGGAATTTGTATCAATCAAAGTCCATGGTAAACAAGTTATTTCTTCGAAAGAGGTTGTATCATATTAGGATGGAAGATGGAGATTCTGTGATAGAACATCTAAATGCCTTTAATACTCTGGTAAATCAACTTGTCTCTGTTAATATTACGATTGCAGAAGAAGATAAGTGTATTACTTTGTTATGTTCTTTTCCAGACTCTTGAGATAATCTGGTTGTAGCAATTGGTAGTACCACTCAATCTACATTGAAGTATGAGGATGTAGTTTCATCCTTGTTATATGAAGAGATGAGGCGGAAAAGCATGGATAGTCAGAGCACAAATACTTTATTTGTAAGAGGATGTACCCAAGACAAGAATCCTGGTAAGTCTTAGGGGGAGAGATCTAAATCTACAGGTAGATCTAAGTCTCCAGGAAAATATTTGAGGAAATGCTGGAAGTGTGGTAAAACAGGGCATTATAAGAAAGATTGCAAGTCTAAGAAGATTGATAAACAAAAGGGATATGATAATACCTCTTCCACAGAGGTGAAAACATCCACTAAAGAAGGAGGTGATGTTTACCTGGCATCTATAGGTACACATGCTGACCGTGGTGTATGGTTGATGGAATCAGGTGCGTCATATCATATGACTCCTCACAAGGAGTGGTTTTGTGAATATGAAAAATACGATGGTGATGATGTATTCCTAGGAGATGAATTGATAGCCACAATCATGGGATGTGGAAGGGTTAAGTTGTTGCTTAAATATGGAAGGATTATAACACTCCTCGGGGTTCTGCACATTCCAAAAATAGCCAGGAGCCTAATATATGTAAGCAAGTTGGATGATGCAGGAGTGGATACTGTATTGGGAAAGGGCACTTGCAATATGGTACGAGGAGAAATGGTGTTGATGAAGGGAGTTCGGTGTGAAACTCTGTACAATTTGTTGGGAAGCACTTATACTAACGGGTGTAACAATTCTGTTGTCCCTGAGTAGAGAAATAAAGAAGACAATACCAATACTATCCCTGGAAAGAAGACCATGCTGTGGCATCAAAGACTGAGGCATATTGGAGAAAAGGGCCTTCAAAAACTACACGGTAAAGGTATGGTTTAAGGTATGTCTAATTGCACTCTGGATTTTGATTTCTGTGAACATTACATATATGGTAAACATAATCGAGTAAGATTACCATCTGGTGCTACAAGAGCAAAGGGGATCTTAGAGTTGATACACAATGATGTGTTTGGACCTGTGCTTATTCCATCACTAGGTAAATCTATGTATTATGTTTCATTCATAGATGCTTTCTCAAGGAACACATGAAAATAAAGGTATTGAGGATAGATAATGGTGGAGAATTCTGTAAGAAGTGTGGTATAGAAAGGCAGAAGACTACTCCATACACACCTCAATAGAATGGAGTTGCATAAAGGATGAACATGACACTGATGGAAAAAGAAAGGAGCATGCTTAGTGGTGCCGAGTTAGGAAAATAATTCTGGGCATAGGTAGCGGGTATAGCATGTTACCTGGTCAATCGATCACCCTCATCAGTGTTGGATGATAAAACTCCACTCGAGGTATGGACTGGTAAGAAACCATCTCTTGAACATCTCTGAGTGTTTGGTTGTGATGATTATGTACTTGTTCCAAAGGAAAATGGGAGTAAGTTGGATAATAAAGATGAAAAGTGTATCTTTATGGGTTATAAAGATGGTGTGAAAGGTTATAATCTTTGTAACCCAGAAACTAAGGAGATTGTTCATAGTCGGGATGTTGTTTTTAGAGAGGTGAAAGATGTTTCCAAATAGGAATTCCTGCCAAGGCAAGAAGAACTTGAGAAAATAGAGTTTGAGTTGGATGATGCAAAATATGAATCAACTGAATAAGATGAAGCAGAAGAAGAAGAACCTCATACCCCAATATTGAAGAGATAAGTGAGGGAAAGAAGGAAACTAGGAAGGTATAGTCCACCTGATTTTCATTCTAATTTTGATTTATCTATTACTGATGATGAGCCCATAATTGTCAGGTAAACAATGAATTTATAGGATCGTAAACTCTGGAAGAAGGCCATGGTTGAAGAAATAGATGCCTTGGATAAGAATGAGACATGGGATCTAGTTGAGTTTCCAATTGGAAGAAAATCTGCTGATAACAAATGGTTGTTTAAGAAGAAGTTTAATGCATAAGGAAAAGTGGAGAAATACAAAGCTTGGTTAGTAGAAAAAGGTTATTCCCAAGTAGAGAGATTGACTTTGGTGAGATTTTTTCTCCTGTTTTCAAGTTAACTTCTATTAGATTTATTTTATCTATTGCTACTGGTTTTGATCTTGAAGTGAAACAGATGGATGTGAAGACAACATTCCTACATGGGGATCTGGAAGAATAAATATACATGAAGCAACCATAAGGCTTTGTAGTGAAGGGAAAGAAAGAGCTGGTTTGTAAGATAAAGAAGTCACTATATGGTCTGAAGCAATCACCTAGGATGTGGTACCAAAAGTTTGACACATACATCCTTGGATTGGGATTTGTGAGAAGCATGGCTGATCACTGTGTATATTCCAAGCAGGTTGGTAATCACTTCATTTATGTAGTATTGTATGTTGATGACATGTTGCTGGTAGGAAATAACATGGATGTTATCAAGGAGGTGAAATCACAACTATCCTCCAAATTTGACATGAAGGATCTGATCAATGCTGCTAACTTCATTATGGGAATGGAGATTAAAAGAGATCGTGCAAACATAAAACTCTGGTTGAATCAGAGAAAATATGTTGAGATGATATTACAGAGGTTTAATATGCATGGAACTAAACTGGTCAAGGTTCCTATTCCTATAGGTGTAAATTTATCTACAGATTAGTGTCCCAAGACACAACAACAAGAAGAGGACATGCCCCATGTTCCGTATGCCAACAGTTTGATGTATGCAATGGTCTGTACTAGACCGGACATTGCACATGCAGTGGGAGTTTTGAGTAGGTATATGTTAAAACCAGTGAAGGAGCATTGGACAACAATAAAGCGGGTCTCCAGGTATTTGCGTGGCACTACTAGTTATGGTTTTTGCTACTAAGGAAGACTAGGATTGGACAGAGTGTTGGACATATATGGGTTTGTTAATCCAGATTGGGCTGGAGATCTGGATCATAGAAGATCTACAAGTGTGTATGTGTTTAACCTATTTGGAGGAGCAATCAATTGGATGAGCAAAAGACAGGGTGTAGTGGCACTCTCAACTACAGAAGCTGAATACATGGAAGCCACTCATGCGAGAAAGGAAGCAATATGGTTACATAGATTATGTTCAGGTACTGGGTTGGTACAAAAACCAATAAGATTAGATTTTGATAGTCAGAGTCAAATCTTCTTGGCAAAGAACCCTTCTTATCATTCAAAGAAAAAACATATTGATGTTCAATATCACTTTGTGAGAGACATGGTTGAAGAAAAGAAGGTGTTGCTGGAAAATGTTGACACTTTGAAGAATGTTGCAGATTCATTGAAAAAGTTTGTGAGCACAAAGAAGTTCTCCCGGTGTAGAGGAAAAATGGGCATTGCTACCTTGGATTGTTAACTATGTAATCCTGTGAACCCCTGTATGCAAAGAAAACAACAAGTGGGAGAATGTTGGGTATGTGTTATATTCTTTGCATGTGTGTGTGCGGGCACGCCAAATTCGACAAATGTGTCTGACGATCCCAAATTCCTTCTCCCTTTGTGTCATGTGCACCAGGCGCTTTCTTGGGGGGGTCCTAGGGGGGCTAGGTTCCCCCTTGGTTACGTGCAACACACCTATTTGTTTTTGGGTGGTTTTTTCTATTTTAGCGGATTTTCCTATTTTTAGTGGTTTTCTAAATTAATCCCGGATTAATGGATTAGGGTTTTGGTAGCTACTTAATACCCTAAATATTGTATATATTGTATGGTGAATGGTGAAATTAATACAATGAAGATTTGAAAGGTGCGACACCAAGGCAGACTAGTTTTCTCAAATCTTCCTCTGTGTTCATCTGCAACTGGCTATACATTTTATTCATTATATTCAATTTACATCATTTACATATTACATCACTTGGCCCTCGACCATATATTGCATTTACGATATACATCACTAGTTTGGGGTTTGAAAGCGAGGATGTTACAAGAAAGATTCTGTAGCAGCCCCACATCATCATAGGCAACTCCATAGAGAGTGCCCATTCCTTTGTATTCACATTTTAATAATCAAAGCAAAGAGAGAAGAGCATAGGCCTCACCTTTGAGCCAGGTTTATATTGAGTAAATCTTGAATTTATTTGTGTGGATGGTGTTTATTTTTATTTTTATTTTTTGTTCTTTCATTTTCTTTGTCCCATATCCATAATATTGATGTAAGCATAAGTAGTAACACTATTATACAAGATAAAATTTATAATAAAATAAATTTAATGCCGGCTAAATAAGTATTAATTCACAGATGTATATATACATAAATAACACTATAAAAACTAAATCATATCAATTATTGGAAGAAAAAACTTTGGAACAATTCTCTTTGGCACCATTCTTCATTATCTTTTGTGAACCCACACTATCAATGATAAATTGCATAATACCAAACATATATATACAACAACTTAAATCCATTTTAACACCTTAAAATTATATTATTATTATTATATATATATATATAACACAAACTTAAATCCATTTTAACTTCATAATATTTTTTTATCCCTTTTCATACTTAATAAATTTAGAGTTTATATAAATTTAAATAAATCAAATTTAATATAAAATTAAATTAAATCTATTATAAAAACTTAACAAATATCTAGTAGTAAACTCAACGTTATTATGTGTTATAAATTTTAGAGTGATTAATAAATATTTTACCATTCCATCAACTAAAAACACTTAGTACCAAAGATCATTTAGGAATCAAAAGATTATGTCATTTTATTTTAGTTATATTAATCACAATAATTATTAAAAAAAATTACAAATTATTAAATTGAATTTTCAAATTATTATCAAATTGAATTTTATCATGATATATTATCAATATTTTTATTTAAAACAAAACTTTATATATTGAATTTTTTTATAATATAAAATTTAATAAAATTGGTTAAATATAATTTTTTTTATATTTTTATTATTTTAAATAAATTAAAATTTTCAACTTCAATTTAATTTTAATAAAATTTAATATGCACAAACATAATAGCATGGGCCAAGCCTAAGTAAATGCCATTCACATTTGATAAAGAGCATGAGAAAACACACTTAGCCATTTAAGTTTTCTTTATGGGGTTTGGAAACTCAACAATCTAAATATAGTTTTATTAATTTCAATTTCATATAATTATAATGAATCTGAAAATATGAAATTTTACTTGCTATTTATTTTATAAATTTTATATAATAATAATAATTTATTTTTAAGATTATTATCAAGTAAGACACTAAACATAAAAGGTATGGGATTTGGAAACTCAGCAATCTAAATATAGTTTTATTAATTTTAATTTTATGTGATTAAAATGGATTCGAAAATCTGAAATCTTACTTGTTATCAATTTTATAAATTTTATATAATAATAATAATAATTTAATTTTAAGATCATTACCAAGTTAGACACCAAACATAAAAAGTATGGGATTTGGAAACTCAGCAATCTAAATATAGTTTTATTAATTTCAATTTCATGTAATTATAATAGATAAAAAAATATGAAATCTTACTTACTATCAATTTTACAAATTTTATATAATAATAATAATAATTTAATTTTACCAAACACAAAGAATTTTTTTCAATTTTACAAATTTTATATAATAATAATAATAATTTAATTTTACCAAACACAAAGGGTTTTTTTATTGGAAAAACGGTTTTTTTATTGGAAAAACATAATTTGAAAAGATTTTTTTTTTTTAATTATGAGAAACATAATTTGATGAATTTCAATATCATGAAATTGTTGCTCATCTCAAAACATAAAACCAGAATTGTTGCGAATCTTGCAAATCCATACTTGCTGCAAATTCTATACACATAGAAAACATACATGAAATGAGAAAAGTTCTGAAATCACACCATACTATTTCTAAGAAATAGCGTATAAAATGTATCCATTCTCTAGTAGAAACACTGAACAACAAGGCACGATATATTTGTAATTAGCAACCGCAACCAGGATGACCATCTCCATCACCAGATCCAACTCCATGTCCAGACCCACCTCCGGAACCTGTACCATAACCAGAGCCCGAACCAAACCCATATCCACTACCCGCGCCATAGCCAGACGCCGACCCCGAACTGCTTCCAGAACCTCCACCACATCCCATGCCGGAACCACTTCCAGTACTTCTTCCCCCGCCCTTACCTGATCCATGCCCATAACCCGAACCGGTACCGGCTCCGTGCCCGCCTCCTCCGCCGCCGCCATGCCCATAACCCGAACCGGTACCGGCCCCGTGCCCGCCGCCGCCGCCGCCGCCATGCCCATAATCCGAACCGGTACCGGCCCCGTGCCCGCCGCCGCCGCCGCCATGTTCATAACCCCAACCGGTACCGGTCCCGCTGCCGCCGCCATGCCCATAACCATTTCCGAAGCCGGCACCGGCGCCGTGGCCTCCTGCATTTCTTTTCGCACAGCGAGAACCGTATCTATGGCCACGACCAGAGCCAGCGCCATAACCAGTACCCGAACCGGCACCGTGCCCGGTTCCTTTTGAACCTCCCCCATCGCCAGACCCTGCTCCAGAGCCCGAGCCCGAACCCGAACCAGCACCGCTGCCGTTTCCTCCACCGTGGCCATTGCATTTCCCAGAACCAGCTGAACCGTTTCCATGACCAATCCCGCCGCCGGAGCCATAGCCTTTACCTGATCCTCCACCAAAACCATTACCATTTCCCTTACCTCGGCCGTGGCCCGAACCGGAACCATGGCCAACACCGCCGCCATAACCAGAGCCAACGCCAACACCCCCACCTCCACCACAGTACCGACGACGTTCTTGTTTAAACAATTTTCCTTCCCGACAATCGACTCCAGCAAGAAGATTACAAGAAACACAGAATGCAAAGAAAACGACGAGAACAAGTGAGAACGCGACAGAAGAACTACGCGCCATGTAAACCCTTCGACAACTACAGCTTCGACAAGTTAACGAATGCAGATTCCAGAAGCAAGTTATGGTTCTAGGCAGTGAGTCTATTTATAGCTTGAGCGTGTTAATTACACTACACAAACGACTATCTATATTCAAACAGTTCATTCCGTTGTGACAGGAGATATTCCTTGAGCCTGCCCTGGTGCATGGGGTAATGATATTGTGCCGCACAAACAACCAAAGAAGAAGTCACGCGTTTTCGATTGGACCTAACAAGAACTCATACATTCAAATCGAGTACAGTTACCAGCTCCCCGACAGAGCACTATAGGAGTGCGCTGATCCAATTTCTGTGCTTTCTGAATTCTGGTCAGCTGACAGAGATAAATTGTGCTCAGAGACTCTGAATGT
>ML821457.1:54103-75637 GCA_009831015.1 Picea engelmannii
GCACCATATCTTGGCAAAGATTAAGTTTAAATTTCAAGAATGGAGTGCTCAATGGATCAATCTACTAGGTTGGTTGGTTATGGTAAATTCGGTTATGTCTACTCTCCCCATTTCTCCTCTTCTTTAGCCCTAGTCAGTATCAAGCATGCTATTACCTAGGAACTCATGCGATTCTTGTGGTTGGGGGGTAATACTAACACTAAAAGGTTCCATTTGGTAAGATGGAACACAGTAAGAGCTCCCAAGGCGCATGGGGGCCTATGAATAAAAGATCTAGCTTTAATGAATATAGCCTTGGGTGCCAACCTCCTCTAGTGTCTCATTATGGGGAGCAGGGACTTATGGAAAAAAATTATTCTCCTCAAATACCTTTCCGGGAATAGGGCCTGATGTTTGGACAATGCTTCTGTGACCCAAAATGGTTCTCAAATTCGGTGCCTTCTCAATTCATCTCTCCCCTTCTCCAATGTTATCTCACATGGATCCAAAGGAATGGAAAGAATGTTAATATTTGGAAAGATAGTATAATGGGTAATTCGCCGCTTCAGGAGAATCAAGGCCTTCTCCTATTGAAAGAGTGGTTGGATACTCTCTCTCTCTCTCTCTCTCTCTCTCTCTCTCAGCAGGTTATTTGGCACCCTGATGGACTCCCTAAGACCAACATTTTCTGTTGGACCTTAATACACGAGAAAATTCTAATGGGTGAAAATATTAAGAAAATGGGTATCTAAGGACCATCCTTGCGTGTCCTCTATTTCCTAGCCTCTAAATCTTCATGTCACCTTTTTTTGGACTATTCTTTTTCCAGGTTAGTGTGGATATTGGTTTTATAAGGGCTTGGGCACATATTTCATTGGTCGACCTCTGTTGAACACCTCATTGGTCATTGGAAGCATGACTACTTGAGATATTTCCACAACAAACCCATCTTTAAGTGAGTTTGGTCCGTCCTCCCCAAATTATTTTGTTGGAAAATCTAGTTAGCCATGAACCAAGGTCTCTTTTTGGATATCAAACCTCATCCTGACTCAGTGGCAGTCAAATCCTTGGCCCTCCTTTTGAAACATCTTAATTACTGTGGCCTTTCATCTCTTCTCCCCAAAGTTTGGATTGTTAGGAATCACTTTGGTTCCAATAGTTCTCTCTCTGGGTGTCCTCCTCTTCGTAGTCCCAACCAAGGTCATCCTAATAGTTTCATCTTCCCTTGTCGGAGTTCACTTTATGGAAATAAGATTGAGACCATCACATATTATGCTTTGATGTCACTTCTAAGCGCAACCTCAGGGTGGCAGGAGTGGGTGAGGTTCTCTTTGTCCATGGAGGGATACCCAAAATTACCTTTTCATGGAACCTAGGCTAGACCACTAACAACCAAGTTGAGGCTTATGCTCACCTTCAAGGTCTCACCATAGCCAAAGCCCAACACATTTGCGAACTCACTGTCTTGGGGGATTCACAAAACACCATCAAACACCTTCACTTTGGTACTCTCCCTTGAGACACGAAGATGCACTTCATCTTCCTTAGAATCCAAGGCCTCCTTCGCAACTTCAAGTCAATTGACTCTTGGCATGCTTATCACCATAACAACACCGGGGCAAACTGACAAACAAATTTTGGCACTTTAGGAAAAATGGGGGATTTGTTAATTAATGGGACTTTGGTCTTTAGACCCATTCCCTAATGCCCCCTCTCATTTATTATCAATCCCCATGGTTCACATCACCACTGTCACTTGGCATTTCCACCTCATGCATATGTCGCATCCCTCGTCATCTCTCCTTAACCTCCCCCATTCAACCTTTAGTTTTATCTCCTTCCCACATCCGCCTACTTACAGATGTGGGTTAGACATGCCCGCTATTGCTTGATTTTCTGTATAAGCCATCATCTATGTGAGTAGGATCTACTTTGGATAGGATCGACCATTATGGCCATGATCTCCCATGTGCCAATTAAGTTCTCTAGCTCGTTCTATCCTTCTATCTTAGCTTTTAGTTAGTTTCCCGCATTGCTCTGCTCTCACCTTGTCACTCCTAATCAACCAGCTTGATGTGCTATGCGTCTCTTGACTAATCCATGCTCCATGGTGCACTGGAGGAGTGCCAATTATGAATTTCATCTCTCACATCTTGAGCAGGAGGTTAACGAACTCAAGTCTTTCACTCAGGCGATGCAGGCCCATCTAAGCAGCCTCTCGACCCAGGTGCTCTATGTTCTCGAATTCTTTGTACAACATTGTCAAGCCCTCCAACAATTCCAAGATGAATGTTGCACCATCAAAATCCAATTAGAGGATCTCCAGGTCCATCTATCTCAGCCCAAGTAGTCTTCTTCAGCTTCAATAGGCTTAGAAGTGGCCTCTTCTCATGTGGACAACACCAAAATCCCTGACTTGAATTCCCCTACCCCTGTTTCATCCATGTCTACCCCTAACATGTAAGTTTTACCTCCTCTTGGTATATGATGGATGCAATGTTTTTTTTAGTATAACATATGGGTTTTTGTCAAAATTTTCTCTACAAAGACTCCTGAGATTTTCTCTTCTTATGAGCTTTTGAACTTGTTAATGCCCGATAGATGGAGCAACTTGTCAGTAGCCTCTATGGACCTGAACTTTGTAAGGACTCTTTTTGTACTCTTGCAGCGGGCTTGCTTGCAACCTTTGCTTAATATATAATCTTCCAGTTTCGGTCAAAAAAAAAAATTAACATTTATGAACTTACCTATATAATCAATTTATTTAATTATTTTGGAAAAAGAGAGGATGGTTTAGGAATTCTCTTTATTTGGGTGAAACTAACTTTTATTATTTTGGTTTTTGTGTTTATATAATTGTTGGGAGTGGGACAAGTGGTACTAAAATCACTCTTTTTTTATTAAATTTGTGATGAAAATTTAGTCAAAATCTTGATATAAATTATAGTTTTGATGTTATAATCAAAGTTTCATAAAATTGTAGCTTAAATACCAAATTGGTCGTTTCTCAACCATTCAAATAATGGGAAGGGAAACTGGTATTTTTAACTTGAAATCTGACAATAATCATTTTGGATTGATGGAATTGAATATATTGGATGTTAATATTGCACAATGCAATAAGGGTATTCAAGGGTATTGATTCCATTTATGCATTAAAAACTAAAAGTTCAGCAAAATCCAAAATTGCAATTTTGGCAAAAGTTACTTGACCGAATTCTAGTAATGGCAAATCGGAAAATGTCAAAAACATAGAATGTTTATCTTTCTTTGTTCTATCTATGGTGGAATTATGTTCCTATAAATTTTGGCATCTCCGAATCAATCCAAGTTGTTTAAAAAACGTAAAATAGTATGTTAAAATGAAAGTTTGTTTAGTGTCAATTATCTCATACATTGTTGTTGGGTGTGTGTTATAAATAATCATACATACATCACAACGTGAAATAAAGATGATTTATAAAGCATTGTTCGATCCAAAAACTTTGTCAGTTTAAAAGTTGTCTTTGTATGCATCTTTCTTCATTTCAATACTAATAATAGTAAATTATTTTTGCAAAGTAAATTCATTTTAGAGATGGAAAGATAAGGGTAACCCATGTGATTTTGGATGAAACAAGTTAACTTCAAAGATGGAGAGATAAGGATAACCTAGATGTGTTAAGTTTTGAGCTATTATTAGGTTTCTTTTCAATTTACTAGATAACCATAACATTAGGATCATTGAGAAAAACATAATCACAAGATACACAACATTTATCATGGGAAAACCTCATGGGGGAGAAAACCCAACAAAACTTCCTTAATATAGATAGCCAATACAATGCTAATACAATAAACCAAAACACTAGAGAATTTCCAACACTGAGCAATGTGCCTCTCTCTTCCTTCTTCTCCCAACTGCAACTCTCCAAACTTGCGCACTTGATGAGTGAATGAGTGAGTGAGATAATGAGGCGCAAGCCTCCTTTATTTATACTAGCTGGCAGGCGTTGGAAAGGTGTCTCTTCGCTGGACATGGACAAATTCTCTTCTTAGTGGTTAAAACCACTTTAATTAGGCATTGGGGGGGGGGGGGATTCTTAATTAGCATAGTATATTTAGGGTTTGACCAATCCACAAAGGGGATTTGGTCAAGTATAAAGCCCGACATTATCAATCCACAAAATGATATTGATTTGATGAATAATAACTCAATAATAAATAGAATACTCTTTGCAGTTACAATATTTCAACACTCCCCCTTAAAAAGAAGGGTATTCTACAACATCATCAGGAGAGAGAGAGAGAGAGAGGGAAACAACATCAATAGCATCTGGAACATTGACTGCCATATCTATAAATCATCAGAAATTTTTTCTCATCATCAATATCATCATCCACAACATGGAGTTGGAATGGCATCATCATCACCTGCATCAACTTCAATTAGTATAACACTAATACATCATCATCATCAATAATAACATTAACAACAACAACATCATCATCATCACAGCACAGAGGCTAGAGCAACAACATCATCACAGCACGAAGGTTGGAACAACAACATCATCACAGCACGAAGGTTGGAGCTACAACATCATCACGACACAAAGGTTGGAGCAACATCATCATCATCATCATGGAGCAACAGAATGACACAAGTGTTACAACATTTTGTGGTACTCTAACAGTCCCTAAGGAGCTACCCAGGAATCATAAGATTCCCTAGGATATAAAATCCTAACAGAGCTACCACGTGGTACTCAGATAGACCGTCCTTACCGGACCTTCAGGATTTGCCCAAGAATCATAAGATTCCCTAGGATTCTAAAAATCCTAACGGAGCTACCACTACTGACCACAACTAGCATATACATGCACAAGTACTCTGGCAAACCGTCCTTACTGGACCTTCGGGATCTGTCCAGGGATGATCAGTCCCCTAGGATATAAAATCCTAACTGAGCTACCCATTGTTGGTCAAGATACCATAGTATCATCAACATCACTCCCCCTTTTGAGGGAGGTCCTATCAGACTATACCAAGCTTGTCTCGAAAGTTCTTAAACTTTACATGAGACAAAGGCTTGGTCAACACATATGCAACCTGCTCACTTGTGCTAACATATTGGAGCTTTATGGCTCCTCTCTGCACCATATCATGGATGTGATACCAGATTTCTATGTGTTTTGACTTGTCATGGAACACAAAGTTCTTTGTCATCTTTATGTAGCTCTGGTTATCACATAGAAACACGATTGCTTCCATCCCTAGATCAAATAGACCTATCAACAACTTTCGAAGCCATATGGCTTCACAAATGGCAGAACATGCATCAATGTATTCTGCTTCTGTCGTGCTGAGAGCAATATTGGATTGCTTTGTACTTTGCCATGAAGTCATGGTTGACCCCAGACTAAAACAACATCCTGAAGTGTTCTTTCTATCAGAAACACTTCCAGCCCAATCTGAATCGGTATAACCAATTAGTCTAAAGTCTTGATCTCCATTGTAGTAGAGACCAAAGTCCAACGTATCCTTGAGGTATCTAATCACATGTTTTGCAACAACAAGGTGAACACGTCTAGGCTCTACCAGATACTGACTCAAGGTGTTCACAACAAAACATATATATGGCCTGGTGTTTGTCATATACATCAATGATCCAATGATTTGTATGTACAACATAGCATCAACCAATTCTGACAAAGTATCAACCATGAGCTTCAACTTTGTTTCCATGGGTGTGTTCATGGATTTACACTCCAACATATCAAACCTTTTTAGTATTTCAACTGCATACTTCCCTTGGTTAAGGAAGATCTTCTCTGGGCTCTGCCAAACCTCAAGACCTAAGAAATAGTGCATTAGGCCTAGGTATTTCATCTCAAATTCTGCAATGAGCTTCTTCTTACAATCAGTGATGAGATTTTCTTCTCCAGTTAAGAATAAGTCATCGACATACAACAATAATATAACTGTCTCGTCATTCTTAACCTCAAAGTAAAGGTTAAAATCAACTTTACTCTTGGTAAAGCCCAAGCTCGTCAGGAAACTGTCAATTCTTCCGTACCAAGCTCTAGGAGCTTACTTCAATCCATACAGAGACTTCTTCAAATTGAAGACATGTGTCTTTCTATCTTCAACCTCAAACCATTGAGGTTGTTCTATGTGCACTTCCTCTTCAATGACACCATTTAAGAAAGTTGTTTTCACATTCATATGGTGTAACTTCCACTTCATCTTGGTTGCAAGAGCCATGATGGTTCTAATTGAAGTGTATGGGCTCTTCATCTTCACCTGTATGGACATGGTGCATTTTGTTTCTCTTCTTGTATTCTTCTCTTCTGGTTGGACAATTATTGGCAATATGTCCCATCTTATCACAATGGTAGCATTGATAAGAGGAGAAATCTCTTTCTCTTCTTTGACCTTTCTGAAACTTTTGGAATCTCTTTGGAGGGTGAGATTCTTTACGAGAGTTGTTGAATCTCTTTGGGGATTGATATTCCTTATGTTGATGAGTCTCCTTCTGGAAGTAAGACCTATTCTTTCCTCCTTTAGCATGGACACATAGTGCTTGATCTTCATCTCTTGATAGTGTTGCTTCTCGGTTAGCTACTCTTGCTTCTTCTTGAACACATTCTTCCCAAAGATTGTCAAATTGTATTTTTTCCTTTCTGGCACAAATAGTTTGGATGAATGCATCTTGTTGTTCCCGAGTTTATACTTTAAGGCTCTAAAGTATATCGTCAAGGCATCCGTAAAGATAAAGGTGATTAAAGGGTAAAAATAAAAAGGAAGGATAAATTAGAGTTGGTTTCCCAACTGCCTCTGTCTAGCTTCCCTTTGTTCTTGGATGCTAATATCTCTCTCAACAACTGCCCATGAACATTCTAATTCAATTCGGTTAGTCGTTGTTTGCAGAATAGTATTAAAAAGGTTCAAAGCAATGCTAATTTGATCTTGGAGACTAGGTTCTATGTTGGGCTGTCTGTTATTTGAGATAGTCATGGAGAGTAAAATTTTATTTAATTTTGAAAGAATTTGATAAATTGTTGCTTCAGTTTTTAAGGGCTGAAAATAGGAAAAATAGTTTTGAAATTCAAAATAATAACATAATAACAGTTGAGGTCGTTTCCTGGACTTGAAACAATTTTGAGAATAGTAAAATAACAAAGAAATACTGCTGAAAAAATATGAGGCTTTAATCACGAAAGAATCTCATATTGTAACATGAAGTAAAGAGGAAAACGAGATTTCTAATGAAGTGTTAAATATTATCGTTCAAATGATCTACAGGTCTTAAAATTACTGATAGCAATTTCAGAGGAAAAGTTGTAAATAATTTGATAACCAAATCAATTCAAACTACAAAAGATGTATGAAATAAACTTATAGTTGATCATTCATTAGAAAGACATTGAAAGAGAAACATAGTAATATATTGTAAACAGGGTTAAAGAACACATAGCTTCAAGTTGAGAGAATTCAGAATCTCGTCTGCATTATTTATATCACAATGGATTGAAAACTTTTAATACAATTGGCTCTCCCTAAAAACAAAAAGCCATTTCTCAGTCTTCTGAAAATATATTTATACATGATCACCAAACATTTTTCCCGTTGGTGATTAACTAACTTCCTAAGACTAACGGTTACATGAATGAACAATGTCAAACCGTTTACATTTCTATTTTAACTACTTTGTTATTTCAATAATGAAAATATACAAAACAATATTTCATGTCTGCGTTGACGAACTTCCTTCTTCTGCCTTAAGACAACGAATACATTTTCCTAAAAACTTCACCAAAACTCTAGGAGCTTCTGGTATATCTTTTGCCTCAAATATGAAGAACTTTTTCTGTAATTCGAGCAGACGATCTTCAATTATCTTCAATGTGAACTTAATAGTTTGCAACTTTAAGTTTGGCATCACTATCCATTTGTCGATTTCGGTGACATTGATTACCTTTATTTTTGGGATCTCCACCTGCATTTCCTCCAGATCTTCCTTGAATCTTAGCTAGTGCTTGACAATGTTAATTTCTCCTAATAACCCCGAACAATTGTTTTTTCCAATGTTCAAAGAAGTTTTTTCTAAAAGATAAAAAAATCCTTGACAATCATCATTGACCTCTCTGGTTATTCTTTTGTTTTCTGCCAGGTCTGCCTCCCACACCTTGAGTATTACATCTCCTTTAACTTGCTATGAAACAGATAGTTTTTGAATCTTTTCAACCCCCTCCTTTGTTGAAAGGGCCACTGCTTTTTGGAAAGTCGTCCTGGCTATTTTCACTTCTCTTTCTTTCAGGAGAATGTTCTCCAAAGATATACTTGTTTCCTGAAAGTAATTTTGAATAAATTCCAGATTTAAAAACACTCCCTGTTGTTCCTCTTCTATCTTCAAATGTATTCCCAATACCTGGGCCTGGAAAATTTCAAGCTCTACCACTTGATTTGAAATGGAACTAATCATATCTTGTAATTGTTTATTTGTTTCTTCTTGCTTTAGGACCTGTGCCTGAGTGACMTGTATTTTCTGATTTGCTTCCTCTAAGCTTGCTTTYAKTKTCTGRATCTCTTGAATRTCATTYAATCTAGCTYGTTCTAGACCCTTTTTKATYCCCCAACTGATATTTCTTTYRGTCTCYTTYAATTGAYCCTGTAGCTGAGCTATCATYTGKTCTTTWTGYTCCAACATAGTTGTCAAACTACCCACAGAGTATAAATTCGCCGATGCTAAGGCTCCCATTGTGCCTGCTATCTCTGTAGCGAATTCTCCTTCTTTAAGTTTTTGTCCATCTATAATGATTTTGTGCTTTTTAATCATCATATCTCCTCTAGGATGCATTTCCTATTTTAGGATAGCCTTTCTCTTCTCACTGAAAAAATAATTGGAAGGAGGAATCTCATCTCTAGGAATAGGCTCAAGATCACTTACGTATAGAGCTCCCTTGTGGGGGTTTCCATAAGTAGACTGCAATGGAGTCAAGGAAGTAATGGGACTTCCAAGTTCTATAGATGTTGTTCCTCCTACTTTTTTCGGAAAACTCTCAGGGATTTCTAAGGGTGTTTCCAACTCCTTTCCTTTCCCTGTCTCTAATTTTTCTGTCCGAGGGACTCATGTTTCCTGTGAAGGCATTTCACTCTCCTTCATTTTTCCCTTTGTATTAGTTTTTTCCTGTACATCTGTTTCAAAGCTTGGGGGAGGCCCTTCCTACTCTAGAGGAGGAGTCGTGGATTCACTTTGCAAAATTTTTGGCAAACAACTTCGCCTGTGACTTTGGAAAGATATAAAACCATTCTGCAAGTCGGGTGATAAGGCCCGTACCCTGTTCAGTACCTCTTCATAAGTTTAAACCTCCTTGAATATATCATCATAAAAAGATTGTTCATGTTCATAAGATTTCAAATTACAGTGCATCAAATGTCTGCTTACTAATTGATAAGGGTCATGCTTTTTGTGCTCAATATCTACCAGTTTTATCTCCTCTAATGCCTCGGCTTCCACTTTAGAATGGCCAAGGTTTAGTAATGAAAATTTCCCGACATACACAGGGAAGATTGGCCAAGATTTCTTTTGAGCTACCTTTAGCGCTATCCCAACACCACCTTTTACTATTTGATATGCTACCTCCCTCAATACCAGTCTGTCCGGGAGGAATTTCGGAAGTGCGTGAGGGGGAATTGAGCACCCATAAACCCTAATGTAAGAGAAGTTTTCTTCAACAAACCAGTCAGCTATTGCTTTGAGATTTTCTGAGACTACCTCAGGAATGCGAGGGGTTTCACAACCATAAAACATTTTATGCATTGGAATTATTATGAAATGACAAATTTCGTAAAATGCATCCTTATCATTTTCTTCCCAAAGTGCAGAATGATATTCATGAATGGGCTCGGGGCAAGTTATGTTCCAACTCCAATTCATCAGGAGAAATGGAGTCACAAAGCAAATCACATCCATGATGTACGCTGACATATAAAAGGCCACTGGTTGACCTTTAGATTTTGCAACTTTGTAATTTGAAACTTCTTGTGCTAGGTTATCAGACAAAATCTTACTCCAGTTGAAAGTGTATCCTTCTGAAGCTTCTTCTAAAAAGGGCACCCATTCTGCAGGAAAATGGTAGGGATCCTTTTTCCCAAAAAGTCTACACAACATAATGGCTACATAGACCATGTATTCATTCAAAGATGTCGTGGCATAAACCCCATGGGTATCGGCCCTAAACTTTGATGGACATATCCACCATTCTCTAATTAAATCGGGATAAGTTCGGTCTGCCTCAATACACTCTTTCCTTTGAAATTCAGCTAAAAACTCGGCATGAAAAGTGTACTTAGGATTTGGTGAGAGCTTATACATTACTTGTATATGTTCTGGCCTGAATGAGCCTACAACGACCCCTTGATCATTTAAAATGCTCCCCGTCGAAATATCAATCTTTTCCAAGGCCCATTTGATCATGTCGTTGTGCGCCATAAGCCAAGGGCGTGCCACGATCTTATGAAGCTCTGATTTTGCTACATCCCATAAGTGATTCTCAGAATCAGTAGGAGAATTCTTGATTTCGTATTCCAGGAATTTAGAGATTTGTGTCCAAGATTTAATTGAGTCAATAGCGTGTGGCATAGTGTCAAATATGATATCTCCTTCTTGTGTATCTTCACTCTTCTTTGGTGCTTTCTTTGGTGCCATGACTTTAAGTTAGATGGAAAACCTGTCACAAAGAAGGAGTGTATGAGCTCGGATGAATGCGTCTTACGCTTGATAGTATGAAACAGAATATGTTGCGAAACATAAACCTTCAAACTCTCTTTTAATTCATTTAACGATGAAGGAACTGACGCAGTTGACAAGAATTCAATATATTTAATGCAATAGATATTTACTAAGATACGTATTAGTGTCACATATCACCAGTTTTCTTTATTTAAGTGGCCACATTTTGGCGCTTTTGAATTCAAAATTTGGAACATTTCATTCAATCGAAAACCGAAACGTGAACAAAACCTAAAAAAATTGATTGTCATTAATCATGCTTTCAAAACAGAGTTAATTTAGACTAATCACAGATTTTGAGTCTGGATTTCGCGTTTTAGGATTTCAGGGATCGAGTTGACAAGAGGTATGTTATCGCTGCATCCTGATTTCCGAAATAGCGATACAACTAATTTACTTTTAATAATTATTTACTTCAACTTTTCGAGAAATCGGGGATCGGGATTTCGTGATTCAATATGTATTAAAACCTATGTTCTTAATAAACCCCGAGTCTCGAAAACCCCTTTTTTATTGGTCTGATTTTTTGCTTTTTATTATTATTAGAATAAAATCTGTCGGGATTTCGATACCGGCCTTTTGGAAATGAAAGTGAGGGTTATGCTTCTTGAAACGCCGAAACCTGAAAAAGGAATGCGTTAGTCTTGAGATTAAAAGATTTAAAATATGTTTTAACATAGTCTCCAATTGGGGATCTCGTCTCCCTGTGGGATGAGGAGAACGTGTAGACTTAGTGCCTTTATTGGGTTAATGGAGTCAAGGGCTTATCTCTGCAGAAATTGCTAATGAAGGGGATACAGAGGAAAAAGAGATTTCATCCTTACTTCTGAAAATATTTTCAAAACTCTCATTTGTTGTAAACTCAGTTGCAGTCCCATTCATGATCTTCTCCTTCTCGTTACTGAAATTAAGTTAGCGTTAAGGTGATCAAAACAATCCTAGGAAACCCAACAGATTTTGTGGCTTTCAGTTTGCATCAAACGAAGCAAAATTCATATTTTTAATTGGGGAGCCTTGTCTGGACTTGGGATGCAGATCCGATTTCGAAAAAACTAGTAACTAGAGTAGAGTGATATTTAAGTATGACAACCTTATAGATACCTCATATATTGCTTCACTGCCAGCGAGCCTGTTCAGTACCCCGGTGAAGTTATCTGTCCCTTTTTACTGAATTTACTTTCACCACTTTGAATCCTAATTATGCATTTAACCTCAGATATTGCTTCACTGCCAGCGAGCCTGTTCAGTACCCCGATGAAGTTATCTATCCCTTTTTACTAAGATGAGGGCAATCATTTAAACGAATTTCCTTTCATCGTCTTTTGGACTAGATGGGGGCAATCAAATATGAATTTTCTTTCACCATTTGTCTTATTTTTACTTTTTGAATATGAAGTGGGGGCAATCAGTGGTACTTAATATACAAGGGATGGTATCTGTGTAAAAATTGCAGTGGAGGTCTGTCAACTTGTTTTGATTACTCTAGACCAACCTTCTCTTAACTTTCGAAACACCTTAGTCCGCAGAGAAAAAGGGGAAGATTAATTCCAGGGGTCTTCCTTCGAGCAAGCTTAAATCCTTAGAAAACTGTTAAGAAACCTAGAAGAGTTAGGATTGGCCTAAGCATAACTTTGTTTAGTCGGAGAGTGAGGAGTTATGAGGACTGGTCTACCTTTTAAGAACAATTTTTCAGCTTCAAAAGTTAAGACGTAATCTCTTCTCCCTCTGTGGGAAACCCAGAAAGAAGCTTGGTTTTTCAAGAAGACAAAACTGAGGGTAGAAAGGGGAGATGTAGAAAGACCTGGAAATCGAAAAACATAGGTCATAAATTAAACCCAACTCTTGGAACTCTTTCTCGGAGACGCTTTTCATTTTTTGTTTATTTTAAATACCTATTGTCCTATTCTACGTGAAACTCTTGGGGCCTAGATTTAGAAATCATTCTTTAGGTGACATATTACACTTGCGAGATAATCACCACACTTTTTAAAAAAAAACCTTTGTTTTTGAAAAAATAGACTTTCCTGGAATTCACACCTTTGCCTTACCATTTTCATTCTCTTTTGAAATAACTGAAATCTTTATATCACCTATTTTCAGCGAATTTATCTTTTGAAATATGGATATCTGTTTGCTCCTTTAGCTTTGTTTGGGATGCAAGCCGGGATCCTCTAAAGGAACATAACGAAGAGTATCAGGGCTTTTAAAAGATTCGAATACATTGAAAATTTTATCTCCCTACTTCTAGAAAAACATTAACCTATTTTATTTTATTTTCTAATTTTATTTTTTTTGAAAGTAAACTCATTAAAGAAAATTATGAAATAAAAAGAAAAATCAAACAGTATATACAATGGGAATTTTGAAAATCAATTATTCCATATAGTGTTTTAAATAACGCCCATTGACAGGGGCGTTAAGGATTTTACCATCCAAATTCTCTAACAGAAATGAATTTTTTCCTTCAGGAGTTTTTACCTTGAACGGTTTGTACCAGATGTGATCGGATTTACCATGTTTTGCTGAGTCTTCCTTCCTTGCATCCCATTTTAAAACCAAATCTCCCAGGAGAAAATCTTTGTCTTTGGCTTTACGGTCGAATAGTGTTTTCATGTCGTCCTGGTATTTCTGCAACTTTTCATCCACTTCGGCCCTGTGTTGTTGGACTTCAATCAGCTGATTTATCCTTCTTGTGACAGGATTTGGTTCTTCCTTCTCATCTTGCCAAAGTTTCATTACAGGAAGCGCTAGATTTATAAGTAACACTACATCTGTTCCGTATACCATTTGGAAAGGAGAAGTGCCGATAGACTTTTTTGTGCCTATCCGATTTGCCCACAGAGCGTATTTTAAATGCACATGCCAAGATTTCTTGTTTTCGCTCAACACTTTCTTAATTATATTGATTAAGCTCTTGTTTGAAGACTCAGCCAACCCATTTCCCTGGGGGTAATACGCAGTGGAATGACCAAGCACAATATTATATTTTTGGCAGAAACTGACCATAGCCATAGATTTAAAGGCCTGAGTGTTATCTGTGACCATCTTTTGGGGGCAGTCGAATCTAGATAAAATATTATCTTCTAAAAAATCTATTACCACTGAATCTGTAGCCTTTCTGGTTGGGATAGCCTCCACCCATTTGGTGAAGTAATCTGTTGTAGTCAGGATCCATCTATGTTGAGCACTAGAATGAGGATTAATTTCGCCTATGAAATCTAATCCCCACTGCTGAAAAGGAGCTTCCGTTTTGACTGGAACCAATGGCATCGCTGGGAGCTTATGCTTACCTACGAACAATTGGCAAGGGTTGCAAGCTCAGACCTTGGCGTTAACGTCCGAGAAAAGTTTGGGCCAATAATACCCTGCCCTCAGGATCTTATAAGTTATTTCCCTCCAGGCGTGGTGTCCTCCACATACTCCTTCGTGAAATTGGCTTATGACCTTTTCTGTTTCTAATTCGACCAAACAAACCAATAGAAAGCCAAGTGGGTCCTTCCAATACAATTGTCTTTCGGATATATAGTATTTGACCGTATGAAACTTCAACGTTCTGGCTTTGGATGGGGGTAAGTCACTCGGGCACTTCAAAGTCAACAGGTAGGACACTATGTCTTTGTACCAATTTGATGAAGCAACTTTCTCTTCGATTCTGATTTCAGCTATTTGTTCATCAAGTTCATTCATGTCCACACACTCTTCTCCTCCCTATAAGCCATTTATTCCGAGAGCTCTGAAATTTGATTCAGCTAAGAGTTTAGCTAAACCTTGTCCCTTCACTAGTTTCGTTGGTTTAATCTCCAAATCGAATTCTTGAATTTTGGCAAGCCACCGTCCTCTTTTGCCATCACTGTCGGATTGAACCAAAATATCTTTTACGGAGCTAGTGGGTACATACACAATCACCTTAGAATGCAACACATAGGTTCTGAAAGCCTTTAACGCCTTTACCATAGCATATGCTTGTTTTTCCATTATATTATATCGAAGTTCGGCGTCTCTAAGACTTTTTCTAAAAAGGGCTATCGGTTGCTCGAAACCTTCTTCATTTTTTTGGAGGAGAACCGCAGCGAGTGTGTGTTCGGAGGCGAATGAGAAAATAAGAAAATCCTTTAGATAATCAGGGCTTGCTAGTACGGGTGCCTTGCTTATAACTTTCTTGATGTGTGCAAACGATGCTTTAGCTTCTGCTGTCCATTTCACCTCGCTGTTTTTCTTTAGCATATCTATAATCAATTTCACGATTTCAGCAAAGTTGGGAATAAATCTCCTTAAAAAAAAATATTTTTCCTAAGAATGACTAAATCTCTTTTACATTCCTAGGAATATTTATTGTGTCTATAGCTTCCACTCTTTTAGGGTCAATTCTAATTCCATCTTGAGACACAATATGGCCCAAGAGTTTACCTTCTTGCATAGAAATGAGACTTTTTGGGGTTTAGAGACAAACCAAACTTGTGGCATTTCTCAAACGTCTACTTGAGATGAGTCAGATGATCTTCATCAGATTTAGAAAAATCGGTTAGATCATCAAGATAGATAACCACAAATTTGTCTCTTTCGCCAATGAAAGCGATATCCATAGCCCGTTGGAAAGTAGCACCTACATTCATCAAACCAAAAGGCATCTTATCATACATAAATGTACCCCAAGGGGTGGTAAAGGCTGTCTTTTCTTTATCGTGTTCACAGACGACAATTTGATTGTACCCATAAAAGTTGTCGATCATTGACATCCTATTTGCCCCAACTACTTTTTCTAAAACATGATCCATTTTGGGTAGGGGGTAATTATCTTTGAGGGATGACTTATTAAGATTTTTGAAATCGACACACAATCTAATTTCTCTGTTTTTCTTTCTAACAGGGACCAGGTTTGCTACCCAATCAGAGTATCTCAGTGGTACAATTATTTTTGCATCTAGGAGTTTTTTGACTTCCTTTTCGATCACGGGCAATAAAATAGGATTAATTTGTCTGAGTTTTTGTCTAAAGGGTTTGACACCAGGCTTAAGGGGTATCTTATGTTCGATCACAGAGGTGTCATAGGTTCTCATCTCTTCATATGACCAAGCGAAAACGTCTTTGTACTTTCTAAGCAACTCTGCGTATTTATTTTTGGTTTCAGGGGACATATATTTGGATAGCTTCACCAACCGAGGGTTTTCTATAGTACCTATGTCACAGTCCTCAACTTCTTCAGGTTGAGGCTGTAGGGTGGATTTTGAAGGGATATCATCTTGATTGAATAATCTTTCCAAGGGAATCAGGCCCTTGGGTATCTGGTTATTTTTAAGAACAAGCATTCGGTGATTCACGATTTTATCGTGAAACTCTTGAGGGTCCTCTCCTTCCTGCATGATCCAAATGGGGTCATTTTGGTTTTATTGGTCGACGTGCGTTTCGACAAACTCGTCTATAGATTCCAAAAATTTTCGAAGCTGTTCATCATCCTCAAAGACTTGCCAATGCTGTATGTTATTCGGTATAGAAGGTCGGTGCCTCATTTGTATGTGATACTTTAGTTTAAACGCAGTGGGAGGTGTGAACATTGAGGCTGCTTTGGCTAACGCATGAACATGTTGGTTTTTCAGTTCTTGGAATGAAATGAACATTCACAGAGGAGAAGAAATTTTCGATCAGATCCTAGACACAATTCCTGCAGGACCTCAAACTAGGATGTTTGGCCTGGTACTGTCAGTTTACCCGTTTTATGATTAACTCAGTGTCACCAAAGACTTCGAGGTTTTTTATTTTCATTCTCCTAGCGGCTTATAATCCTAAAACTAAGGCTTCATACTCGCATACGTTATTTGTGCAGTCCACGTTCCACTGTAGCCCATAGGAAAAGAGAATTACAAATTGATCATCGGGAGCCACAAGGAGTGCCCCTGCTCCAGCCCCTAAGTAGGATGAAGCACCGTCAAAAAACATTTTCCATATACCAGTACTATATACATTTTTAAATTTTTTTTCTTTTTCTGAGTTTTCTTCTGTACAACTTTCGTTTATACCTACCTCAAAATCGTCATCAATAGATAAGATACAATTTCCTAAATCTTGATCGGCAATATATACATGATGGTTATTTGGGTTATGTGGATCACCTATCGTGAATGCCAACCTAGTTTCTCTGTAAAGACGTGTGTATTGTCCTCCAAAAACTGGAATCGTAGCGTATGTCATGTCAATATGGAGAGATCCTCCAAGCTTGGCACCCCATGATCTAGATAACATCATACCATACTTCAGAGGGATTTCAGCGACCACTACATCCATAAGAATGCTTTTTGCGGGTATTTGTGCCATACCTACCACCAGGTCTTTAATCATGCCTATACATTTGACCTTTCTTGAATCAAATGAATATAAGTCTCCATATGGCCTGGTGATTTCGAGACCTAGTTTCTCCATAATGGCTTTTGGCATCACATTGTGAGATGCTCCAGAATCTAGCATACAGTTATGAAGTAGGTGGTCGAACAAGGTCAACGTGATATAGAAGGGAGCAACAATGTCTCTCGCACCTTCGAAATGCGGACCAAAAACTATGTTTGGCTTGTCATCTTCTAAGTTGATGACATCGGCTTGGCTTTCGTCTTCTGAAAAGCTAATCAACTTAGCAATTTGTTTTTTGTATATAGGATTTTTGGCCAGTTCAACAAGTGGGATAGGGATTTTGATTTTATTTATTTCGTTTTCCAGTTTAAAATTTCCCAGGACCTTGTCGCTCTCTATGTTTGGGGCCTCCATTCCTTTCTTTTCAGCTTTTCTTTGTGGTGTGGGCTTGGTTTCAATCACGGGATCCTGTGTTTTCTCAGCGGGTGTTCCTACTGACTTTGAATTGATAGGCTATGTGGCAGCAGTTTGGGTTTTTGTAGTTTTTTTCTCAGCAACCTTTGGAGCTACTTCATCAGTTTCGCCTCTAGGTAAAATCTTTTTTGTTTGGGTGGTTGGAAGACTCTTGTTCCTAGGTCTCAAATTATATTTCTCGTGAAGTTCGACAATAATATCATCTGCGATACCCTGATAAGCCAGATCTTCAAAAGTATCGTTGCTAACATTGTTTTCCGATCTAATTTCTTTATTTAAGGATCTTTCGTAATCTTGTCTTGATAAATAGGGTGATTTATTATCCTTGCCAAGATTATTAATATCCTCATCAAACTCTTCAAAATCTTCTAGGTCTTCTTCTCCAATGAAGTTTTCACCTTTGAAGGGGGTTGGAATTTTTTGATCTTCATTTTTTATTATTTTCTGTGGGGCCTGAAGATCAGGATTCCTTCTAAAATCCTTCCTAGGAAAATTATCCCTTTTTGATTGATCTAGTTCCATTTTTGAGATCTTATTTGAAAGTTCTCTGATTACTCTAGCCATCTCGTCTATTTTATCTCTCGAGGATTTCCTCGATCCTGAGGATCCACCTTGTTCTTTGAATTTCCTATTTTCTTTATTCTAGATTTCTATTTTAGCTTTTAATTTCCCTGATGCCATCATGTTCGATTCAATCTCAAGAGCATCATCTTTCATTTTCATGAGATCTGTTGATCTCCTTTCTCTCAATAATAGAGATAAATCAGGATCAAAGGCTCCAGCAAAAGTCACCTTTGCTGCAAGTTGAGAAGGTTTGACCTCGACTGGGAATTTATTATACAACTTGTTAAACCTTTGCGTGAACTCGAGAACTGATTCTGAGTTTTTCTTTCTAAGGGCTCCGAATTCAGTTAGGTAATAGAGGTGGTCTTTCCTCTCCCCCCATTGTCTGATAAAAGCATTTTCAAGTTCTTTGTAAGATCTTAGAGATCTGGGAGCTAAGGCTTGGAACCGGGTTCTCACTTGTCCTTCGAAAGTCTGAACGAGGAGTCTAGAATAGACATCTTCGTGTTCGATTCCAAGGATGTCAGCGAATTGGTCGAAGAAAATTATGTGTTCTTGAGCAGTTAGATCTCCTTCCCTCGTAAATTTCGGAAGGCTTTTCATATAGTTTTCGGGAAGGTCGTGTAGGGGAACGGGGAGGAGAAGGGGGGCATATTTGGCAGTTACTTTAGCAAATATTCCAGGAAGCGGTGCTTGGCCACCTACTGGTCCTCCTGGAGCACCACCTCCAGCTCCAGCACCTCCATGTGCAACCATTGATAGATTTGAGGCTGAAGCTCGGAATTTGTGAGGAGAAGGTTCACGGAACTCTGGGGAAAATACCTCAGGAAAAGAGAACGTATCGTATGAGAGGGGGAGCGAGATGGATCTCTCAAGTGTTTCCGAAACGTTCAACTGCGTAAAATTAGGCTGGCAAATATTATGTATGGGTGAAATGACTTGTCTAAGGGATCTTCATGATTTTAAAATCTTTTCCGGATCAGAGACTGGCGAGGTCTGCTTGTCGTTCGAGTTCTTTCTGGTGTTCTTTTGGTTAATAGGCAGTTTACTTATCGTGGAGTCGCCAAGTGAAAAATAAAGGTAGCCTTAGAAGGTTTTCTATCTTTGTTCACTATCAAAGAAAGAAAATGTCAATGTCGTTCTTCCCAGGGAAAAAGTTTCATTTCTTCGATCCCCAGCAATGGCGACAAAAAGATGTTGTTCTTGAGTTTATACTTTAAGGCTCTAAAGTATACCGTCAAGGCATCTGTAAAGATAAAGGTAATTAAAGGGTAAAAATCAAAAGGAAGGATAAACTAGAGTTGGTTTCCCAACTGCCTCTGTCTAGCTTCCCTTTGTTCTTGGATGCTAATATCTCTCTCAACAGCTGCCTATGAACGTTCTAATTCAATCTGGTTAGTCGCTGTTTGCAGAATAGTATTAAAAAGGTTCAAAGCAATGCTAGTTTGATCTTGGAGACCAGGTTCTATGTTGGGCTATCCGTTATTTGGGACAATCATGGAGAGTAAAATTTTATTTAATTTTGAAAGAATTTGATAAATTGTTGCTTCAGTTTTTAAGGGATGAAAATAGGAAAAATAGTTTTGAAATTCAAAATAATAACATAATAACAGTTGAGGCCGTTTCCTGGACTTGAAACAATTTTGAGAATAGTAAAATAACAAAGAAATACTGCTGAAAAATATGAGGCTTTAATCACAAAAGAATCTCATATTGTAACAGGAAGTAAAGAGGAAAACGAGATTTCTAATGAAGTGTTAAATATTATCATTCAAATGATCTACAGGTCTTAAAATTACTGATAGCAATTTCAGAGGAAAAACTGTAAATAATTTGATAACCAAATCAATTCAAACTAAAAAAGATGTATGAAATAAACTTATAGTTGATCATTGATTAGAAAGACATTGAAAGAGAAACATAGAAATATATTGTAAACAGGGTTAAAGAACACATAGCTTCAAGTTGACAGAATTCAAAATCTCATCTGCATTATTTATATCACAATGGATTGAAAAATTTTAATACAATTGGCTCTCCCTAAAAACAAAAAACCATTTCTCAGTCTTGTGAAAATATATTTATACATGATCACCAAACATTTTTCCCGTTGGTGATTAACTAACTTCCTAAGACTAACGATTACATGAATGAACAATGTCAAATCGTTTACATTTCTATTTTAACTACTTTGTTATTTCAATAATGAAAATATACAAAACAATATTTTATGTCTGCGTTGACAAACTTCCTTCTTCTGCGTTAAGACAACGAATACATTTTCCCAAAAACTTCACCAAAACTCAGGGAGCTTCTGGTATATCTTTTGCCTCAAATATGAAGAACTTTTTTTGTAATTCGGGTAGACGATCTTCAATTATCTTCCTTGTGAACTTAATAGTTTGGAACTTTAAGTTCGGCATCACTATCCATTTGTCGATTTCGGTGACATTGATTACCTTTATTTTGGGGATCTCCACCTGCATTTCCTCCAGATCTTCCTTGAATCTTAGCTGGTGCTTGACAATGTTAATTTCTCCTAATAACCTCGATCAATTGTTTTTTCCAATGTTTAAAGAAGCTTTTTCTAAAAGATAAAAAATTCCTTGACAATCATCATTGACCTCTCTGGTTATTCTTTTGTTTTCTGCCAGGTCTGCCTCCCACACCTTGAGTATTACATCTCCTTTAACTTGCTCTGAAACAGATAGTTTTTGAATCTTTTCGACCTCCTCCTTTGTTGAAAGGGCCACTGCTTTTTGGAAAGTCGTCCTGGCTATTTTCACTTCTCTTTCTTTTAGGAGAATGTTCTCCAAAGCTTTACTTGTTTCCTGAAAGTAATTTTGAATAAATTCCAGATTTAAAAACACTCCCTGTTGTTCATCTTCTATGTTCAAATGTATTCCCAATACCCGGGCCTAGAAAATTTCAAGCTCTACCACTTGATTTGAAATGGAACTAATCATATCTTGTAATTGTTTATTTGTTTCTTCTTGCTTTAGGACATGTGCCTGAGTGACCTGTATTTTCTGATTTGCTTCCTCTAAGCTTGCTTTTAGTGTCTGAATCTCTTGAATGTCATTCAATCTAGCTCGTTCTAGACCCTTTTTTATCCCCCAACTGATATTTCTTTCAGTCTCCTTTAATTGATCCTGTAGCTGAGCTATCATCTGTTCTTTTTGCTCCAAAATAGTTGTCAAATTACCCACAGAGTATAAATTCACCGATGCTAAGGCTCCCATTGTGCTTGCTATCTTTGTAGCGAATTCTCCTTCTTTAAGTTTTTGTCCATCTATAATGATTTTGTGCTTTTTAATCATCATATCTCCTCTAGGATGCATTTCCTGTTTTAGGATAGCCTTTCTCTTCTTACTGAAAAAATAATTGGAAGGAGGAATCT
>ML821457.1:97091-128590 GCA_009831015.1 Picea engelmannii
ATTTATTGATGGTTAGGTTCTTATGTGGCCTAGAGGCAAGACCCTTGATGATGCAGTAGTGATTGGAGTTGAAGAAGGAGGACTTTACAAATTAAAAGGACATTCAAAATCTGCAATGGTTCATGATATTGTGAATCCTAGTGAATTGTGGCATAGGATATTTGCTCACCTACACTACAAAGCAAAATGGTGATAGGTCTTCCAGAAATCCAAGCAGAACCAGATGGTGTGTGCAAAGGATGTGCACAAGGCAAGAACGTGAAGCACTCCTTTCCCAATAGCGATAACAAAGCCAAAGGAGTTTTGGACATCATGCATTCAGACGTATGTGGACTGATGTCGACAACTTCACTAAGTGGGTATGTATATTATGTATCTTTCATTGATGATTACTCACGTAAAACTTGGATTTATTTGTTAAAAGCAAAGAATGATGTTTTTGGAAAATTCAAAGAGTTCAAGGCTCTAGTAGAAAACTTGACAGAGCGGAAGATAAAGACATTGCAATCAGACAATGGAGGTGAATTCACCTCAGAATAATTCAAGGAGTATTGCAAGCAAGTCGGGATTAAGAAGGAGCTTTCTACTCCCTATAACCCTCAACAGAATGGAGTATCAAAAAGGAAGAACTAGACAATCATGGAAGCAGTAAAGGCCATGATCCATGATCAAGATCTTCCTATGCATCTGTAGGAAGAAGCAGTGAAGACGACAGTGTACATACAAAATAAAAGTCCCCATAAGCTGCTTGAAAACAAGACACTCGAGGAAATTTTTTCAGGAGAGAAGTCAGAAGTCATCCATTTTAGAATATTTGGCTGCCCTGTATTTGTTCACGTCCCCAAGGAAAATAGGACAAAGTTGGACCCTTCCGTATGGAAGGGCATATTTGTTGGTTATAGTGACACATTGAAGGATTACAGGATATACATTCTTGGTCACCGGAAAGTGGAGATCAATCGAGATGTAACCTTTGATGAGAATGCAACTTTCAGTAAATCCAAACAGATCCGTGTAGAAGAGGCACATGAAGAAGAGAATGAAGTTCCTAAAGTTCCAAAGGCAGTTGAACCAGAGGAAGTCATTCCAGAGGATAATGACATGGTAGAACCTCAGAAACCGACTGAGACACCTTATCACAAGAGAATACCAGCTTGGGCATAAGATCTTATCAGAGATGTAGAAAGAATTGGTGCCCCAGAGAAATCTTTCAAGGAAATTAAGAAGTCGAAGCCATATTCCAGCTACGTGGCATGCTTGTGTGACATAATGGATGCAAAACCTTCCAATTATGAAGAGGCTGCATAAAATCAAGTATGGAAAGATGCCATGGAAAAGGAATACTAGTCCATTATGTAGAATGATGTCCAGGATGTGGTTCCCAGACCAAAGGAAATCTGTGGTGAGTTTGAAATGGATCTACAAGACGAAACACACAACTGATGGCAATATTGAAAAATATAAGGCAAGATTTGTGGCCCGAGGTTTCTCTCAAAAGGAAGGGATTGACTATGAAGAAACTATTGCTCCCGTAGCAAGATATACCTCGATCAAGACTATACTTTCATTGGTTGCTATGTTGAAATGGAAGGTGCACCAGATGGATGTAAAGACAACCTTCTTGAATGGTGAAATAAAAGAGGAAGTTTATGTGGAGCAACCACTTGGATTCGAGACACATGACAAGGAGAGTCATGTGTGCAGATTAAAGAAGGATTTATATGGATTGAAGCAGACACCTAGAGCATGGTATGGTAGGATTGACAATTTTCTGATGAGCTTTGGTTTTACCAAGAGCAGTGCAGATCCTAATCTTTACTTTAAGGTTGAGGATGGTAAATTGATGATTCTACTGTTGTATGTAGATGACTTGTTTCTAACATCTGTGGAAAAGATCATCACTAAATGTAAGAGAAAATTGGTTGCATGATTTGAGATGAAAGATTTAGGAATGATGCACTACTTCTTGGGACTACAAGTTTTGCATAGATCATATGGGATTTTCCTAAATCAAGGAAAGTATGCTGTGGAAATATTGAAGAGCTTCAAGATGTTGGACTGTAAGGCCATGGTTACCTTGATGGTATCAAACCTTAAGTTGTTGCAGGATACAACTTCAGAGATTGTGGATTCTACCTTATACAGGCAGATAATGGGCTCGTTGATGTATTTGATGAATACAAGACCGAATATATGTTTTGTTGTGAACACCTTGAGTCAACATCTGGAGCAACCTAGACAGGTTCATTTGGTTGCAACAAAACATGTGTTGAGGTACCTTAAGGGTACTCTAGATCATGGTCTTTGGTATAGATCTGACCATGAGTTTGGATTGTATGGATACTCATATTCAGATTGGGTCGACAGTATTCATGATCGGAAGAGCACTTCCATATACTGTTTCGGTATTGGCTCTAGTATGGTCTCATGGAGCAGGAGAAAGCTGACGCAGACCTATCGACCCTCAGGTCGAGATCTGCTCATAGGATCGTTCTATATGCCTTGAGCCAAATCGACTCTTCCGATTCCCACTGGAATCTGCAAATTATCGATCCACATGTCCTTTTTTGTAGCTCGCAATCTCGCGAGTTCGCGAGTCGTGACTTCCGACTCTTCCTTCTCAAATCCGCGATACCCGAGATCGCAAAATGGTTATGGCTCCTTCTTTCATCAACACCCTCCTCACACGACCACCCGCTAGGCTAAGCGCTAGCTCCTTTCGCCACTCGCACCTTCGCGAGTTTCAACGTCGTGTCTTCCAGCTCTTACCTCACGAACTCCCAAGAAGCGAGAAGTCAACGAAGTGTTCACTCCCTTCCTCCTGGCAACACGTGTCCGCCTGTCTATTTTCTTGGGCCCACCTTTGTGGTTCTGCCACACGTCCACACTCATACCTCGGCCTTTAGCACTTCGCGACTCGGAGCACCCAAATCTTGAGATCTCACCCTGCGAACCTACGAGTTCGCGAGATCCTCTGATCTCTACCACCTATCCTCCTCTGATGGACGACTTAGATTCTTTCGTGACTTCTCTACTCATTGCTTCGAGACTTTTGGGACGAAAGTCTCGACCCCTTACCCTCCGATATGCTGAAATGGCGAAATTCCGACATGTCTTCTATGCAGGTCCAATGATGGAACTTCCTGCCTTTTTGGAATTTCGGACTTTGCGACTTAGTGAATCTGGATGCTATGTTCTTGGTTCTCCAACTCACGAAACCCCGAATTGGTCAATGAAGGTCTGACCTCCATGTCAACGAGTTTTCCACCTATCCACTCTTAGATGGACGATTGTGATTATCTCGTGACTTCTCCACTCGCAAAGTTGAAGGTCTTGCCTTTTTGACCTTCGATGCCCGAATCCCCGATACGGGTGATCTCGCGGCACGTGTCCTCCTTCTAATAGACGACTGCGATCCTCTCGCTATTTTGGGACTTCACACCTCGCGACCTCGCGAGTCTTGATGCAAGGGTTTCAACTCTTCCACCCACAAAACTTCAAGATGTGAATAAGCGAGTGATCTGACGGCCCTTGTTGGCTCAGATCCTACGACTCTAGTCTCCCCTGAGCTTAAACGAAAAACACACTCACCGTAACCTCCTTGCTCCTCTGCGAGATCTAATGGCTCTCGGGACTTCGCGAATTCTCCACGGAGAATTCTGACCATCCAATCCCTCCTTGACGATTCTTGCGAAATGAACAAAGCGTTCTTCTCCTGAAACTTATCCTCCTGCAACCAATGTTGTTGCGCCTTCTTCCAATACTTCAAGTCACTCGCTCTCTTGAGATTTTCTTCAACAACTTCAAAGACCCTATCCCTCCTGAGCTTGATCGAAAAATCCTCAAGACCCTTTGGGGAAAGTTCCTGCATGCACTCCTTGCGACACTTTCTTCAACTACACCAATTATTTGCACCTCTTTGACTCTGCACACTCTCTGCGACAACAGTCTTTCAACAATTTCACTCAGGTTGCAAACACTGAGACTTCTCTCGGCCTACGCACTCCTTGCATGACTCTTGTGCTTAACTTGCACTTCTACGAGGATGAGAATAACGTTATCTCTTCTGAGCTTTCAGAGATGAAACTCTGGACTCTTGTCAATGCACGCGTTGCAGACAACTTCACTGCACTCCTTGCAGGAAACCTCTTGCTCAGACAGAGAAACAATTGAAACTCATTCTTTACTCTCCCTCTCTTCAGATTTCAGACATTAAATATGAAATCAAACATTCACGCATCAAAGAAAATTCGTAACAGAGAGTAACAAGCATGAGAATGACATTCAATCATGCATACACAGAAGGTATTTGAACACCATGAGGCTGAATCAAACTTCATATATTAATTTCAGAACTTCTGTACATGGTTTCTTCTACACAACTCTCTGCTTCTGCTCTCCTATGCTCTCTAGATTGATTATGCTGCTAATGTTACAATGATACAAGTGAGGGTGTCTATATCTGTTTTCCCTTCGGCTCCTAAAACTGTCTAATCTAAGAATTCAAAGCTACCTACTTACATTTACTAGCATAAATGCCTCTTAGTCCTTCAGACGAGAGCGGGACGCTCAAGGTCTGATTACAATCTACCAGTATGCTCTTTCTTAATTATTACATTTAAGTTTGGTGCATCCAACTTCAAAAGATTTTAAACAATTCAACATGTGCCCAAAATGCGTTGGCGTTTGCCCCCACGCTCGCTTGTTGTTGGCGATGCTCCTGCATCATACTCCCTCGCTTGAAAATTTTCATGGGCTCCTATCCATGAGCTCGCGCACAGTCTGTCCATGCTTCTGGATCTCTGCTTCATTTTCCCAGCTGTCATCTTCAACTGGATGTCCCTTCCACTTGACCAAGTATTCAAAATATTCCTTTCACCTGGTCCTCTTACTAACTCTTTTGTCCAGTATGCTTTCCATCCGTGGCTTCTCTGCAACTGGCATCTATTTTGTCCATTGAACCTCTGGTTGTTCATCACTTGTTCCTGCTTCCTCAACTTTGTATGGGTACAAATATGAGACATTGAATATCGGAGAAATTCCGATCACATCGGGTAATTCAATCTCATAAGCATTTGCCCCAAATTTCTTCAAGACCTTACATGGTCTGATCTTCTTCATCTTCAGTTTTTTATATGTCCCCTTCGGGAACCTTTCTTTTCTCAGATGTGCCAGAATCAAATCACCAACCTCAAATTGAAGTTGTCTCCTGTGTTTATCTGCTCTGCGCTTATACTCTTGGCTTGAGTTCTGCAATCGTTCCTTCACCTGGCTGTGAAGTTCCTTCATCGCCTCTACGAAATCCTCTGCACTAGCACTCCTAGTTGCATTCTGTTCTGAATTTCTCAAAACTCCTCTTGGATGCATCCCATAAACAATATGGAATGGACTATGCCCCATGCTTCTGTTGATTGAATCATTATAAGAAAATTCCGCCTGTGGCAGAATATTGTCCCACTGACTGTGGTGTTCTATCACCAAGCTCCTCAGCAAGTCTCCCAAACTTCTGTTCACAACTTCTGTCTGTCCATACGTCTGAGGATGATAATCTGAACTGAATGATAAGTTTGTTCCCAGCTTTTTCCATAAGGTTCTCCAGAAGTGTCCCACGAACTTGGTATCTCGATCCGAAACTATGCTCCTTGGTAAGCCGTGAAGTCGAATGACCTCTTTGAAAAATAGATTCGCAATGTGAGTTGCGTCACTGGTTTTTTGACATGGTATGAAATGTGCCATTTTAGAAAATCTATCCACCACCACAAAGATCGAGTCAAACCCTCTTTGTGTTCTTGGCAGCCCTAATATGAATTCCATGCTTATTGCATCCCACGACCTGTGAGGTATGGGTAACAATTGATAAAAACCCGCATTTTGCCTCTTTCCTTTTGAATGTTGACAAATTCTGCATCTGTCCACGAATATTTTGACGTCTGCTCTCATTCCTGGCCAAAAATATGACTCGTTTAGCTTTGAGAACATCTTGTCATGACCGAAATGTCCGGCCAATCCTCCACTGTGTTTCTCCTTCAGCAGATTCTCCCTCATGGAGCATTTTGGAATACAAAGTTGATTACCCTTAAACAATAATCCTTCCTGGATCATGTATTCTGTCCATTGGTTTCTATCCCTGAGAATTGGATTCTCAGCTGCTTCATATGCCTCCTTAAAATCTAGATCATCTCTATACATGTCCCTGAGATCATCAAATCCCAGTGTTTTGACTCTGAACTCCTGCAACAACAAACATTTCCTGCTCAAAGCATCAACAACTTTGTTAGCAGTTCCAGAAATATGCTTGATTACAAAAGTAAAGTTCTGCATGTATTCAACCCATTTAACATGTCTTTGATTCAACTTCTCTTGTTGAGTCACAAATTGCAAAGCATGATTGTCACTGTATAAGACAAACTCCTTGGGGATTAAGTAATGCCTCCATTTCTTCAATGCCTGAATAATAGCATAGAACTCCTTGTCATACGTGGAGTATTTCACTTTCGCTTCTTTCAACTTCTCGCTGAAGTATGCTATCGGCCTGTCTTCTTGGCTCAAGACTGCCCCTATTGCAAATCCACTTGCATCACATTTTACCTAAAATGTCTTTTTGAAATCCGACAACACCAAAATTGGTTGTTCCGTGATTTTCCTTTTCAACAAATTGAATCTTTTCTCAGCCTCTTCTGTCCAGTGAAAAGACTTGTGTCTCTTCTTCACTGTGTCCATCATCGGTGCACTAATTCCACTGAAATTCCTAATGAACTTTCGGTAGAAACTGGCCAATCCATGAAAACTTCTCACCTCAAATATATTCTTCGGTGATGGCCAATTCTTAATTACCTCCACCTTGTCTGGATCCATCCTCAACTTATCTGCAGAAATAACAAAACCCAAATAAATGAGCTCTGTCTTCATGAATGAGGATTTCTTCATGTTTATCAACAGCTTCTCTTGCTGTAGCCTCTTCATCACTGTAGCCAAATGTTTCAGATGCTCTGCCTCTGTTTTATTGAAAATCAGTATGTCATCAAGATACATAATGACAAATTTTCCAATGAAATCCTTCAGGACTTCATTCATCAACCTCATGAAAGTACTTGGTGCATTCGTTAAGCCAAACGACATAACAAGCCATTCATACAACCCTTCGTTAATCTTGAAGGCTGTCTTCCATTCATCACCTTCTCTCATGCGAATCTGGTGATATCCACTTTTCAAATCAATCTTCGAAATTGTTTTGACCCCACTCAAGCAATCCATCAAATCATCCATTCTTGTCAATGGAAATCTTTACCTAATGGTTATCTTGTTAATTGCTCTTGAGTCAGTACACATCCTCCAACCTCCGTCTTTCTTCGGACCGAGTATTTTCGGAATAGCACACGGACTCAAGCTTTCTCTAATCAACCCTTTGTCCATAAAATCTTGGACCTGTCTTTTGACTTCTTCATTCTCCTGCGGCGTCAATCTATACATTGCTTTGTTTGGTAAACTAGCTCTTGGTATGAGATCAATATGATGACTCACACTTCTGATCGGTGGCAACGAACGAGGTAGTTCGTCCACTACTATGTCAGCAAACTCTTCCAGCAGTTTCTGAACCTCTTCCGGTAAATCATCTACCCTTGTACTGGTTAAAACAATTTTTGGCTTCCCAACCACAATGAATTGTGGTTCCTCCTTCTTCTTAACCTCTATAAGAAGTTCCTTCCCACTCATGAGAAGTATAGTGTTGCGTACTTTAGGTTTTACTTCCTTGTCCTTAATCGACAACAACATGTGAGTTCTCCCATTTTTCTCTAGGGTGTATGTGTTCTTTCTCCCATCATGAATCACATTTCTGTCATATTGCCACGGTCTACCCAACAATAGATGACAAACATCCATGGTAACAACATCACAGAGTATTTCATCTTTATACCCTCCTATTTTAAATTCAACTATCCCCTCTGATCCGATGGATCGACCTCCATCGTCAATCATGTAATCAATAGATATAATCCATTCTACTTTCAGTTTGATCCAGTCATCGATCAATGATAGATCAATAACCATGTATCCCCTTCTAACACCATTGATCCAACTCACTCCAAGTAGATCTCCATTGTTGATTGAAGTCTCTCTTTGATCTATGCTTTTTGACTGTCTATAACTTTGATGGTCATCAGACTCTAAACACAATTCGCTCACAGAACACAGAGATATGTTTCAGATCTAGAATACAAACTCTGCACACGAATGAACTGAAATCCTTTGTTGGATTATGACTGATTAGCTCTACAATTTTGGTAAATTTTCTCTTCAACGAAGTTCATAGGAATTTTGTTCTTCGCCTTCATTCCTCTTCAGATTCAGAGATTTGTTTACTCCTTGATTTCTTCGTACAAATATCTTTCACTGTTAGAATCATAATGGGATCACTATGTCCACAACTCACTCATAATTTGATTCATTCTCATGGTATATACAGAGCCATTTTACATCATTAAGTGTTAAAATCATGGAATAAAACACACACACACACACACACACACACACACACACACAATTAACACCACGCATCCATTTACTTCAAATTGTATTTGAAATATGTACAAACTCAAAATAACATTATGTCTCAATTTCTCACTAAATGGCTATCTCTCGACCTTGGTGTGATCACTCTATCATTTGGCCACACCTATACATGCTCTCAGGCTTGCATTTTTATTCATGGAAGCTAAACTTCCAACACATCAAATAGATTCCTAAAAACCCTTCAACTAATTACAATAATAACCTTTCAGCTCAACTTAATCCTAAGATATCTCTAGATCCTCGAAATCTACTAAAAGAGATTCAAGTACATTACAAGGCATTTTGCCTATCAAACTCATCTTTAAAAACTCTTATAGAATCTAATTACAAAACTTAGGAAAAAATACAATAATTAAATTAAGGGAACCCACTTCCTTTAATAAATTCTAAGACCCCCTTAGGTCTTCACAAAATGATTGATTTCTGATGGGAAATGATCTTGCATCAAATTTGACCGAAGGTTTATGAGAATCATGGATGTTCACTCAAATATTAAAAATATCAATACAAATTACTTCTAGTTGACAAACCCAAATTCAAGTTTTGGGTCTTTAGTTCTCTGGATTCTCTACTTCATGACATATACAGCTACCAACCTTCAGTGATAGTTGAAGAAAATCTCCCAACCAAGGTCAAAGAGCCACCCACATGAAAATGAAGACTGCATTGTATAAATAAGTATGACCAAGGATTTCTCGCATATGGGGTGTCAAGGGTTGGAATGGAGACGAAGGTTAATTGGAAGTTGAACATAGGGACACAAATGGACACAACAAATGGTTGTAATGACATAGAGGGGGAAGAGGAATATGGTGATATTACTTCCCCTAGAAGAACAATCTATCCATCGATGATGACACAAGGTCTTGAATTGGCGTTTCCCATGAAAGAAAACTCACCATCAAAGATAATCATGATCGTAGGTGTTATATTGAGAAGATATGACAAGCATTCACATGTTTCCTACCTACGAGGGAAGGTTATGGTGATAGGGATTTATCATATTGGCAACATCTTTGATGTTTTTCTCAATCACTCAACACTATCCGAAGAAGGAAATTATGGTGGGAGAATGGATTATAACAAACACAATTGATTTATGAGGCTTTGGATTGTGTGAAAACTAGTGGTAATGATGGGTGAAGGGGAATACCTTCTTGGGTCACTAGTAGTGATAAAAAAAGTCCATAAGCCTTTAAGGAGAAAATCAAAGATATCTGAGGCAAAAGCCATAGATAAAGCCTATCAGACCCATCACTTTGAGGCTACTAGGAAAGCGATGGATAAATTAGAAACCAAGGTTCAAATGAAAAGGATACACATAGTAGATCACAAGTTTCACGAGGAATTATGGATGGTCATTCCAAACCTAGGTCACTCTCATGGACGAAACTCCAAATATGCCATAATTATGGAATTGTGTTGGTATGTGAAAGAACTAATTGCTTCCAGCATCAATCACATGGAAACTAAGGAGTGTTCCATTATGCAAAAGCTTGAGTCGCGGGACAAGAAATATGATGTCCTCATCTCTACCATTTAGGGTTCGAAGGATAAATAAGAGGTTTTTGAGGATGAATGGAGCTCAACGTGAGTAGATGGAGATAGGGACCTCAAAGATTCCAATTGACCTATATGTAAAGTCTCGCAAATGACTTCTAAGTTGTCCTTGCTTTACTTAATTTGTTATTTCATGCTTTGCATAAGCAATCTCTTGGAGGCTCTCTTAGGTTCTTGAATCTGATTGACTTTGGAGGGCCTGCGTACTATTTTTATTTTATTTTTAAAGAGATTGAAAATTTATATTATATAAGAGGTGTTAAGCCTAAGCAAAACAACATTTAAGGATTACAAAATTGGTCTCAGAGACGATTAAGTCCTTTGTTGGTGATTTTTCTTCAAAAAAACTATTTAATTCCTTATACAAACTAGTGAATTGTAATTATAAACTTTTACATACTATCCAAGCAAAAAAATACATCGAACATCCATAATTAAACTGTTGAATCATTGTCAGGACTTTCCAAATTTTCCTCATGATTGGGCTTGTCATCCTTGATCTCCATTGGGGCCAATTCTTGATTTACTTGATTTTCTTTCAGAATTGCTACCCATTCTTCTAAATTAGACTGATTGATTGATCCCGAGTTTGATTCTAGTGGTAATGTTGGGCCTCTGAATTGATGATTTCTTTGTTCCAAAGCATCCACCCGCTGTGACAAAATCCTCACTGTTTGCTCCAAATCGTTTTTGCGTCGTCTTTCCTGTTCATTTTCTTGTTCAAGCATCTCGATTTTCGGAAGCAGGGACACATTTATTTGTTCCTAGTTAGGTATTGTTCTAGAGAATTGAGAGAAATTTATCCTGCTGCCTTCCACCATGTCTCCATGCCTACATTTAATGCATTTGATATCGCTCTATGAAGGATCATTTCTTTTTGAGACACTCCCAAGGGGGATGAAACAATGTGAGTTGTACTTGAACCATAATTTAATTTTGAACCACTTGTGCCTGTGTGAAATTCCTTTCTTGCAGTGTTGGATCCCAATTTTTCCAATCCACAGTCAGAGATTTTGTGCCTCATATGATTTTGGAGGGTTTGTACTATAAACTATTGAAAGGCCCAAAAATATACTAGGAATGTCGCCACAGAGAGCATGGACATAATTTCAAGCCTTTGAACTCTTGGCACTAAGAGTTCTATCAGAGTTCACACAAGGCGGGGCTTTGGTACACTTCAAAAAGGGGAAAAGGGGTGAAAACTAAAGAATCCAGAGTTCCTTGGGAAATCCCAAGAGATTGGAGAAAAGGAAGACCAGGGGATTCGAAATCCCTTCAAGAACCCAAACCATAGGTCAGGTTTTAGAATCGAAGCTCACAAAGTACAAATTTAACCCTCGAATCATGCGAATGCTCATATAACGACTAAAACCAGGAGGAGATATTGTGTTGTGATTCAAAAGGGAGGATTAATGCTAGTTAAAGTAATACACAACAGACTGGTGAATGATTGAAAGGGTTATCCCACTACAATATGCACCTGAGCCCCCCCTTGTAGGATATTTAGACACTTAGGAGTTAGTTAAGATCTACTTGGTCTGATGCGTCATTAGGTAAAAGTGTGTTTCTTTAGTATGCATTAGTAGTTAGGAAATCCGGTAGTCACGATATGTTCCCGACATAGAGTGATCTGACGATTCATATTCTCCTCAATCTTAACAACTGGATTGATCCATGGTTTAACACCTGAATGGTCCACGATCTCTATTTAAAGAGCATGGAGGGTCATTTGTTGATGATCAATTGTGAGAAACTCTCTTGTAAAATCTCTTTGTAATCTTTTTCTTTTGCATTAATAAATTGCTCCAAGTGGTCGTATTGGCGGAGGCCATGGATGTTTCCCCGTAGGGGTTTTACCACGTCAAAATATCAGTGTGTTGATCTTTGATTTGATTGTGTGAGTGGTTATTGAAGGTGTTTGTCCTCTGTTTGAATAGCTATGTTGTCGAACATGGTATCAGAGTCTGTTTGAAGACCCTCTCTCGTTGTAGATCGAGATTGTGAAGCCAAGTCGCCTCATCTCTGGTTTTTTTCCATTTTCGTACATTTATGGGATGAGAGGACTATCTCATTGCGTCCGAAGCACTCATTTCATTCAGGAACACTTTTCGTTTCATTTGAAAAGTTTTTCGTTTTCCCAAGATACGACTATTTCAGTAAGATCTGACGGTATAAAGCCCAAATATGCCCTTTTTAAAATTTTTGCAGAGTATTATTTCAATTTTATTTCGGTTTTTTGTTTTTGTTTCCAAGTTGCTACTTCTTTGGATCTGTGTATTCTCTTTGCCCCGCACCCTGTGTGATCTCGACAAATCAGAAACATATCGGAAAGGGTGCATTTTCCGGGTAAGGTAACCGAGATCTAGCCCTTGTTGTCATCGAGAAACGGAAATCTTTTCTTGTGTGAAACTAGTTTTTTATGAGCACACTCTCCAAGGCCATCTTCAACAACAACAATCCTCTTTCTAAGCAATACAATATGTTTTGCTAGCTCACTTGGTTAAAAGTTTCCGTATTAAGTAAGAGGTCTTGAGTTCAAATATTTTTTTTGTTACTTTTTTTGAAAAAATTCCTCCGTCCATTGTAAAGTGTATTTCACTTCAAGTATAAAAGTGAATCACTATAAGTAGCTTTAGTATTTTTTTTTAAAGTTATTTAATTTGCATGCAACTTTATTTTATAAAGTAACTTCATTGTAAAAATGATCCCCGCTTCTTTTTATAATAGTGGGTCACTTAATAAAAAAAATTATTTGTAAAAGTGAGGTTATTTGGAGGGGTACCACCACGTGGACCAACTTCTACTTGCCACGTGGCTCTTTGGTTACCGTTTATGCTTTTTTTTCAAAAGGGCATAACTTTGACATCCGAAGTCCGTTTTTAGTGCCATTTTTTTTTAAAACCGCCTAATTTTTCGAGATCTTTCCGTCCATATGATCAGTTTAAGTTTTTAAATCCATATTATCTGCATATTTAATATATCTTCTTCCAATGATCTTTTGCTTACCAACACCAACTACTTCCAATGGAAATACCATATGGAGGATTTATTAAGAAGTAAAGGCTTGTACGAGATTACCCCAAGAAAGGCAAAATAACCCATTGATGATGAAAAGAAAGTCAAATTGGCTAATAGGAATGGCGAAACATGTGGATTAATTGAAATGTCCATCTCTCCTGATTTAAGGTTCCACTTTCATGAAATTGATGACCCCGATGAAGCTTGGGAAAAGCTTGAATCTGTGTTTGGTAAACATAATATTATTCGAGCACATCAGTTAGAAAATCAGATATTGACTTTAAGTCCAAATGATTTTTCTTACATTGAAGACTATCTATCTAAGTTTAGAACACTTAGAATTTTATGTGAAGAGTGTAACATAAAACTGGAGGAAGAGCGTTGCATCTATATTATTCTTTCTAAGCTAGGTAGTGCATATTTTGTGTTTGTATCTACCTTCTATGCCATGAGAGAGGCTCCAGGGAAAGCTTATCAAAAACTCACTCTTGAGTCATTTTTTGATGATTTGATTAGAGAGTAAGATAAGCTTGTACAACTTAGAGTGATCAACACTACATGTACCTCCAACAAATCCTTAGTAGCCTAGTAGAAAGATAAACCCAAGAATCCCAAGAAGCAACAATCTCACCACAACAACAAGAAATACAAGGGTCCCAAACCCACTTAGATAGCTTCAACTCCTAATGGTGACAAATGAGCAAAATCTAAAAATAAGAAGACTTACTGACATTGCAACCTTTGTGGGAAATATGGTCATGATGAGTCCAAATGTTTAGAGAAGATGGTAGCTTTAGAAGCAATGATCAAGAAGCACAACATCAATATTGATTCTACTACTTCTTCTTCTTCTCATGGACATGCACTTTCTGCTTCTAGTTTCTCCTTCAATGCAACTTCTACTTCTTCTTTTCATCAATGGATTATTGATTCTGGAGCATCTTATCATATGGCTAAGGAGAAAGCCATATTTTCTACTCTAAATGAATGTAACACCAAGAAAATATTTGTTGGTGATGATAGATCTCTCAGTGTTGTAGGATCTGGAACAATTCAGGTAGATAATGGTCATTTCAATGACGTATTATGTGTTCCAAGTCTTTCCTGTAACCTTCTATCAGTATATCAAATCACTCATTCAGGTGAAGGTAAAACCGTAGAGTTTTCACCTCACCAAGTTATAACAAAGGATCTAAAATATCCTCAACATGTTCTTGCAATTTGAAGTGTTGATGATATTACCAGGTTGTACAAGTTTGACAACTTTGGGTCATCATATTTTCCATCAGTTTTTGTTGCTCATAGCGATGACTTGAACAAACTTTGGCATGAGTGGTTTGGTAATCTAAACTATCGCTCATTGCAACAACTATGTAATCAATATATAATGACTGGTATTCCTCTTGTTTCATACATAGATGGTGTTTTTGTAGGTTGTGTTTTCAACAAACATCATCGGGACAGTTTTGACAAACATGTCTCTTGGCACGCCTCAGGCCCTCTACAACTTGTTCATAGTGACTTGTGTGGTCCACTTTCTTCTCCTTCTTTTTATAGGTGCAAGTATTTCTTAAATTTCATTGACGACTTTTCCATAAGTACTTGAGTTTACTTCTTAAAACTTAAGAGACAAGTTTTTGACAAATTTTTGGCTTACAAGGCCCTTGTAGAAAATCAATCTGGACATGAAATTCAAAGGTTAAGAACAGATAATGGAGACGAATATGTGAACAATAATTTTACAAGTTACTGCACTACACAGGGCATCCAAATGCAACACTCTGTTCCATATACACCACAACAAAATGGTGTTGTTGAGAGAAAGAACCACACATTAAAAGAAATGGCTAATTGTATGATCCATTATAAGGGATTAAGTCTAAAGTATTAGGCGAAAGTGATCAATTGTGAAAATTACATAGTAAATCACACTCGCACAAAGGCTCTTAAAAATATAACACTAGAAGAAGCTTGGATTAAAATTAAATCATATGTAAGTCACTTCCGTGTATTTGGAAGAATAGCATGGGCTCACATTCCTGATGAGAAAAGGAAAGCATTGTAGCCTAAAAGTGAGAAGTGTATATTTGTTGGTTATTTTGAAGATGTCAAAGGTTACAAACTTCTTCAACCACACTGTATTGAAATTATTATTAGAAGAGATGTTAAACTTGATGAAAATATCTTGGCCTATGAGCCTAATTCAACGATTGCGCCTTCTTCAACCTGTGATCCATCTTCAACGTTTGTTCCTTCTTTTATTCCCATTCTGGTTTCTTCTTCAGATGATGACAGTGAGGATGAAAATCTACCTCCTCCTACTTGCCTTCCTCCAGATGAGTTCGTTGAACCTAAACCAACACCAATACCATTGCTTCCTAGATGGGTACGTTCAACACAAGAAGCAACTGGTGATATTGTCAGTGATCCTTCAGATCAACGTCAGACACGTTCACAGTTCCAACGAGCCTCTTCTCTTTTGGCTCAAGTTTCAAAGACTCATGATCTAGAGACATTTGCAAAAGCTTCATGTCATCCAGATTGGGATACAACAATGAATGAAGAGTATCTTTCTTTAATAGAAAACGATACTTGGGATCTTATAGCTCTTCCCAAAGGAAGAAAGCTTGTCAGATGTAAATGGGTCTACAAAACTAAGTATGCATCAGATGGAAGTGTTGAAAGGAACAAGGCTCGGTTAGTTGCTAAAGGATTTTCCCAAGTTGAAGGAATTGACTATAATGGAAGCTTTGCCCCTGTAGCCAAAATGAATTCCATCTGCCTTGTTCTTGCCCTTATTTCCTCTCATAAATGGGAGGTCCATTAGATGGGTGTTAAATCCGCCTTCTTGCATGGGGATTTTCAAGAAGAAATCTACATGGAACAACCTCCTGACTAAGTCCATAATGACTCTAGCCTTGTTTTTCGCCTTAAGAAATATCTTTATGGTCTTAAGCAAGCTCCCTGAGCTCGGTATGCCAAAATGAACATCTTTCTTATTGACATTGTATTTTCTAGATGCCATTCTGATCCTAATGTCTATACCAAGAAAGTAGGAAGCCATCTCATAATCCTTGTCCTTTATGTTGATAACCTTATCCTTACTGGTTGTGACTTAAAAAATTTAAACCATGTGAAAACTAGCCTTAAGAAGAAATTTGTAATGATATACTTAGGCTTTTTGCACTATTTCCTTGGCCTCCAAGTTTTCCAAACCAACGAAGGAATTTTTCTTTCCTAGTCTAAGTATGCTTGTGACCTTCTTTGTCGCTTCCACATGGAAGATTGTAAACCAACCCCTTCTCCCTTCCAGTATGGAGTCAAGATTGTTGCCACTTGTACTTCTCCTGAAGTTGATGCTGCTTTGTACTGTCAGTTAGTTGGTAGCCTCTTATACTTGACTCATACCCGTCCCAATATTTCCTTTGATGTTGGTATTGTTACCCTGTATATGCAAACACCCCATGAAAACCATTGGAAAGCAACTAAAATGATACTTCGGTATGTCCAGGGTACAATTCAGTTCAAGATATATTATAGTTCAGGGGGGACTCCTTTATTTGTTGGTTTCACTGATTCAGATTGGGATGACGACCTTGATAATCAGAAGCCTACTACAGGTTATGTTTTCATCCTTGGTTTAGGACATGCCACTTGGGCCTATAAGAAACAACAAGCTATTGCATTTTCTTCAACAGAAGCAAAGTACCGAGTAGCGGTAATGCAAGTCATGAAGCATTGTGGCTTCGACAGATCCTTTCAGAGTTTGGATTCTAGTAGTAGCATCTAACTAGCCTTTGGTGCGACAATCAGAGCACCATCAAGCTCGCCAAAGGCTGAGTTCAACATCAACGCAAAAAACACATCGAGCTACACATGCACTTCATCAGAAAGCTCATTCATGATTGAGTTATTGAAGTGTTGATTTTCCCTACATAAGATCAAGTTGCATACATTTTCACAAAGTCTCTTACAGAAACAAATTTTTCCAAACTTTGATCTATGTTAAGAGTTCAAGAAGTTTTCATTAAGGGGGGATAGGCTCTAATGCCTCCTTCCTTCTCCTATCGTGCCACTATTGTAAATCCTTCAATCCTATCCCAAGTTGTTCTTAAGGGGGGATGTTAGGATATTTAGACACCTTAGGAGTTAATTAATATCTACTTGGTCTAATGCGTCGTTAGGTAAAAGTGTGTTTCTTTAGTATGCATTAGTATGCATTTGTAGTTAGGAAATTTGACGGTCATGATATGTTCCCGACATAGAGTGATCCGACGGTTCATATTCACCTCAATCTTAATGAATACATTGATCCATGGCTTAACATCCGATTGGTCCATGATCTAAAGAGTGTTGAGGGTCATTTTCCGATGATCGATTGTGAGAAACTCTCTTGTAAAATCTCTTTGTAATCTTTTTCTTTTGTATTAATAAATTGCTCAAAGTGGTTGCGTTGGTTGGGGCCGTAGAAGTTTCCCCATAGGGGTTTTACCATGTCAAAATATCAGTGTTTTGACCTTTGATATGATTGTGTGAGTGGTTATTGAAGGTGTTCATCCTATGTTGGAATACATGTGTTGTCGAACACCCCCCCAAAAAACCTGACTATTGGGACTGGGCTTGAACCCGATGACACTAGGGTTGTATTTAAAATTGTAATGGATGAAAACAAACTGATACAACATATAGTTAGAGGATGAATTTAGGACATCGCTGCAAAGAAATCCTATCTTGGATTAGGACAAAAGGCATCCATCGTCCTTAATCCAAGCAGTGAGATCACCCTTCCTCGAATTCCTTTGCTGTGAATCCATCACCACAAGGTCTGAATGAGTAATACCACACACACTAGAGTAAATGGAGGGCATGTGATGCAGATATTAGAAATGGGAATTTCTTGGCACATTTAATTCCTAGAGCTACTGATATTTACTCCTTGATGTGGCCTGCTTCAATGGGTTCATGGAATGTGATGGAGCAAGGTACTCCCATTAACCTTTATTACTCCAGTTCTAAGGTGAGCTCCTCCTTTGGCCTCTTGATCAATGTCAGAGTTGAGCTCCATTTTTATATGATAAAAGGAATAAGCCTCAAATTTCCTAAGGAGGTCGTTAATCATTGTTAGGACACCCATGAAGACATTTCCTCCCACAATATTTTAAGTGACCAGAGCTCGGATAACTAGCATGGAATCCCTGCAAATGACAATCTTCCTTACGCTAGTTGTAAGTGTTAAATTGATGCCTTTGAGAAGGGCGTAAACTTCATCTTCATTATCTATCATAGTACCTAGACCCCAAGCATAACTTATAACTGTGTGTCCTCCATAATTGATGATATTCCCCCCCGCTCCTGTTGTCCCCATGTTGCTTTGAGATGATCCATTGAAAAAGAGGATGTGATCATGATGCTGAGACTTCCATTCCCTAAATTCTTCTTTTGATAAATGAAAGGCCCATTTTGGGATACTTCTGGAGGAGGTTGTTGCTTGAGGTTGATTGTTGTCAATCTAGAAGATGGAAATCCAATTAGTTTCCTGAAGATCCAAATTTTTCCCTTTCCATTTGATCTGATACTTCATGTAATAAAAAAGAAGAGCGCAAGCTCGTAGCGAAGCCTGGTTTGGGATGATGGTTTCACCTCTCTCTCTCTCTCTCTCTCTCTCTCTATATATATATATTTCTGGCTATCCATGTGCTTCAACAAATATATTTGGGTTTAGTTGTCCATATCCTCTTAAATATGGATTTGTTTGTAAAATTATGTGAGTAATGATTCCCACATCTATAGATAGATGCTAAACTCTATTTTGGACTCTATACTGAGTGGAAAGCCTGTTTTATGACATGCAACCCCTTAGTTAGTTTGTAATTCTCATGTAAATATTAATACAATCCTAGCTAACTTACAATAAAAATAAATCATGACCAATGGTTTACCTTCTAATTTTTGAATATGTGGTGAAAAAGCTTAGGGTAAATGATTTGAAATAGGTCATTATGTAATCTTTAATCTAGTCTAGTACTTTCTAGGGTGGAAAATCAAACCCATCAAGGCCTTGTCAGACTCATCTGATGGGCACATCTTGATTTGGTGATTTGGGGTCCTAAAACTTATGGGGCTTGTTTTTAGCTTTAAATGGTTGTTTTTGGGGTCAATTTTTGTGATCAAAGTTCCCAACCCCTCATTGTCATTTTGCTTGATGGAGCTTTCTAATGGTCTAAAGAGCACCTTAATTGAAATCCATATGCAGACGATATGCCTATATCATGTTGACATGTGCTTGACCACTTTAGTACCAAGTAGATGTCACACCATCTCTCATTATAGATACATGTGGAGCTAGTTATGTGTGGACTTTCAAGAATATTCTAGAGGGTCCAAAACCCTATGCTTAATTGAAAGTTGGGGCATAAAAATCCCTAATCCTAACCTTAGACAAATACCAATACATGTTAAAAAATAAGGCACAAGGAAAGGAATGGGTTTCACTCATATTGTACCGATTCATTGTTCCATAATAGAGCAATGCAAAGGAGTGAGGCATTTCAATAGAACAAAGGAAGAATAACATATTATAGCAACCATTTAACCCAAAACATCTATCATAACTCCATAGTGAGTCCATCTTTCTTTGTATCTTACATTATATTTGAAAAGAAAAAAGCAAGGCACAATTCTTGTTTTCTTGTTAGGTTTTCCTACATCAAGTTTCCCAAGGTATACATTGTGTTCAATGTGATGATGTTGTGCTTTAATTTTACTATTGTAGTTTTTCCCTTATATTCTTAGTTCATTTCAATATTTTGAGCACTGTGGTTGAAATATTACATTTTAATAATAAGAAATCCTTGCATAATAGGGTATTTGAATTAGCATTTAAGATATATTGTGATGAACTTACCACTGAAATATTTGTGACAATTTACAAATCATATTGGTATTAAAGTTGGGCTTTCTTTGGGGTTTATGTCGAATATTGCATGTATCTAAAGACTGACATAAAGAAAATAGTTTCTAACCATAGCGATGGCAGGTGGGTATGGTAGCATCCCAAAGGATAACTTGGGAAAGAGATTCTTAAGATTGGAAGGGTAATTCTTTGACATCTCCCATAGTATGGTGATGTTAATGTTATCTCTAGAGAGCAAGTTTGGAACTTTCAAGGAGCTAAAAAAATCTAACTTAGATTTTGGCTCCAATGAGAAACTTGAATATTGAAACAAAAAGGAGCGCCTAGAGATGTAATCAGAGAAAGAGGGACCAAGTTCCAACATCACATCTTCCTCACCTTTATTTAGGTTGGAAGCAAAAGCAAACTTCAAGCCCTATTGAGGTGAGATCAACTTTGTGAATTTGAATCAATGATTGAAACAATTAGAAGTCTACATGTGCATAACACATGAGAAGAGCATAATATATCATTTTCCCGACTAAAGATAGAAGGTCATGCCCAAAATCAATGGGAAATCTATACAAACACACTTAGATCAAAGGGTAATCCACCAATAATTAAGTGGCAGGTGTTTAAAACTCTCATTAAATCCAAGATTTACCTTAGTTGGTATGAAAAGGACCAATGAATTAGTTGGCACTACTACTAGCAAAATAAAGGGTGGAGTGTGCAATAGTACACCACCAAGTTAAGAAAACAAGTCATTCTATTAAGAATATATCCACAAAACCCAAATGTAATCCTCAAGTGTTTGGGTGGTCTACACAATTATATAAGGAGGCAAGTGGTGCTATTTTAACCTAAGAACATTATCAAAACCTATGTGAAGATACAATATTTGGATATGTACAAAAGGAAAGGGACATTAATGAAGCTTATATATAGATACGATGTTTGGATATGTACAAGAGGAAAGGTAAACCAAGTGGTTCCAAGCATATAAATCAACAATGCACTTCCAAGGAGGGAAAGAAGAAGTGGAAAGGAAAAAAGTGAGAATACTTCTACCACCTCACATCTATGCAAGGATCCAAGAAACCACCACAACCATTGTAACATCAATGGTCATGCTAAATATAATTGTTGGAAGCTACATCCCATGTTGAATACAAAGAAATGTAAGAGGAGGCCAAGAAGAAGAACAAGATAGCCATGGATTCACGAAACCAAGTAGAGAGAAGCTTGGATGTAGATGAGAAGATTGTCTACACTATAGTGCAGAGGAAGGTGAATGTGAACAACCTCCATCCCAATAAAATAATGAGATGCCAAAAATATTCCATATAAATATGCAAGTCAAGAAGACAAAGGTGGATGCTCTATTCGACTCTGGTTTATAGGGCGACCTCATAGCAGAAGATCTAGCCAATAAGCTTGGATTGGAAGTTCATGACTATCATTGTCCATACCCATTGGGATGAGTACATATGGATGCAAAGATAAAATTTACTAACTACTATAATATTGGAGTTGCCTACATAAGTGCATAATACATTGATGAAGTGGAGGTAGACATGGTGCCACTTGATGTGTGTGGTGTAGTGTTTGGAAGCCCTTACATGTACATGACATATGTGAACTTCACGAGGAGAGAAAACTGATACCTCCTAGTCAAGGATGGAAAATCCTTCATCATCAATGCACACAAAAATAAATAAAAAAATCTCCCTGCTAAGTTCCAACCAAGTTGAGCACAAGGGATCTTGTCAATCAATTGTTTCCAATGTTGTTGGTCACTAGGATAATTCTATTCCAACAAGATCCTAGTTTGAATATTCCTATGTGAGGTGCAATAATCTATGCTGCTGATTTTACTAGGGATGCCATCCACAAATTTAGTGAAGCAACCCTTGGGTTTCCTTACGAGGTTTTCCTAGGAAAACAAAAGTTCCAAGTAAAATGAGAAATTGATTATCTCAAGTAGGAAGTTTTTATTGTTATTCTTGATGTTGAATCAACAAGGAGATGGATAGGTAGAAGTAAAGGCATCTCCAAGGGGATGTAATAAAGAGAATAAACACCAGTTGGAAAATATTTTGTAGGCATACAAAGAAGTGATCAAAGATCCTAAAGGTATACAATCCAAGGGGGAAGTGTAGCACGAGATATAATTGTTTCCTCCTCCCCCCTTTCCATACATAGGATTCTATAGCAGATGAAGTGAAGAAGTGGTTGCAATCATTGTTGTATCAGGGTGTCATATGGCCAAGAACCTCACCTTGTCGGTCACCTATCATCACAATGTCGTAAAAGGATGGGACCTACAAAATGTGTATCGACTACAAAGTGATAAATAAGAACACCTTCAATAGTTGGTATCATCTTTCTAAGATCGATGACTTGTTCGATTTGCTACAACATGCTAAGTACTTCACCAAATTGGGTCTCAAATCAGGATACCACTAAGGGAAAGTCAAAGAAGAACACACTTGGAATACCTCCTTCAAGATGAGGCAATGTCTATATGAATGGTTGGTAATGTCTTTTGGTTTATGCAATATACGAACTAGATTTCTGTAGTTAATGAATGATGTGTTGTGTCCTTTTCTATATTTGTTTTTAGTAGTGTAATTGGATGATATATTAATCGTTATTCTACTTGGGAAGAGCATATATCATATCTAATGTAGGTGGTAGAGACTTTGAGAAATCATGAAATTCTAGCAAACCTAAAGAAAATTGAGTTTGCTTGGAAATCCTTGGTGTACTAGGGGTATGTGATTAGTGGAGGGGAACTCAAGATTAACCTTGTAACGATGGATTTTATCATCAAATGGTCAAATCCTACCAAATTCACCAAAATTAGGAGCTTTATGGGAGCAACATAATACCTTCAAAAGTTCATAACATCCTTTTCAATTGTGGCTACACCTCCAAAGTTGCAAGTCCTTTTGGTGTTGGTAAAACAATAGTCGATATGCATAGGTATGTGCACTAGCTTATAATGTAAGAAGATGCAACTTAGTTAACTAGAGGATGTATTCTTTGTCATACCAGTAATCCAAAATATAGGAAACAAAGTCTATATTATCCCCAATCTATTTCTACTAGGCCATGCCAAAGTATCTCCATGGATTTTATGGGTGCCCTGCCAAGAGCCCATTAGGGATATGACTATCTATTTGTGGTAGCGATGGATTTAGTAAGATGTGCATCTTCGCGACTTGATAAAATACCATCACATGACAAGATGCAACATTCATGTCGTTTGAGAGTGTTTGGGTTCACTTTGGGATACCAAGGAACATCATTTTAGACATAGACACCATATTTCTCAATGCCCGTTGGCCTACACTTGGGAGAATATGGACACTAAGCTAAATAGATCTATATTTTTCCATCAACAAATGGAGGGGAAGATAGAAGTGGTGAACATGGAATTGGTTTAGATTTTGAGAGGTTATAATCATAAGAATCCAAGAAGCTCAAATGAGAATTAGATCTACATTCAACACTCTTATAACATAATAGTGAATACGTCCACCAACTAGTCCATTTTGGAAACTTGTTTTGGATGTTTTCCATCTTCACCTCTATATATTGTATATGGACAACATGGAGGAGAGAAGGAAGACACCACAAGAAAAACACTAAATGTTGAAACATGTATCAACAATATTAGGTAGATCCATTTACTAGTATAAGGGAACCATCTAGCTACAAAATTACAGTAATAAAGTAGTGAACTCTACAACTCAATTTGATTATCAACCAAGGGGTGTACAAACTTCAAACATGTTGTGCACTATGTATGCAAACTACAGAGATATAACCCATTAAGGAATGAGGTGTTGATGAGTCTTAAATGCCCTAGTTTATGATGCAGTAAAGTACAGTAACCACTTATGAAATAAATCAACATAGTTCTATTCAAGTATATCTCAGAGAAATTATTGTTCTCATCATCTCGTCATATAGTTGCTTGAATTTGAACATTTTTTGACATTATTACTCTAATCAAGTGAAGGAATGAGAAACAAAATTGATTAGTATCTATGCATTCACTAATTGAAGTTGGATAGAGCAATAACCTCTATACTAATTCAAAGCAAATGAATCACAAAATCGTATGATCAAATGTAGTAATTAGAAACTACACTATTAGGTAATACACGTCAAGATGGTAAACTATTGAAATCAACAAGAGTGTAAACAAATTGAGCCAAACAAATGTAAACTAACTGAACTAACAAAACAAGGGGTTCATACTTTCCTCCCCTTGAGTGGACCTTATCTAAGGGAATCCTATATTGAACCATGTCACAAATTCTTAAATCAAAACTAGATCCAAATATTTGTTTAACAAAGTTGCAAGAACTACATAGATATTAACAACTCTAAAACTTTTTTCCAACTAAAGAGTTCAAACTAGATTTACAATATCAAGAGTGGAAAATATTTAGGACCATATCTCTAACATCCCGAATCATACATATATTAAAGTGCCTTGGACCCTCCAATGGATGAGATCCAACGGTTCTATCAATAAAGTCCCTAAATTGTAGGAGGTTTTCTACCTAACTAAACTCCCACTCAAGTGTGATTGAGTTTGGGGATTATTGCTTACCTCTCCTAACTAGGCCCAATCTAAAATGTAGTTAATATTGTGATTCAAACTTCAGATGAATTAATGGTTTTCTCTTGGAGCTTGACATCTTTCCCATTCATCCCCATAGACTAAGGTGAGATGATCCCATGAATGCATCCTTTCACTTGTCAAATCGAAGTACGTATGTAGCATTTATAGGTGAAGTAGCTTTACAAAGGATCAAACCTCCTCTAGGTGTAAGACACATAAAATCAGTCCCAATAATTACTCGTCTATACTTTGCAACATACCCTTGGTTTCCAATAATCACTAGTGCATCAATCAACATAATAAGCTCAAATATCCAAGGCATATCATCTATTAATCACATTTCTTTGAAATTAAGCCAAACACATTAGTTTAAATAGAAAATGTTCAAACAATACTTGAATTGGCCTTTAAGTAAGAGTATTGGAAATGCTTTAGGTATCCAAGAACTATCAAACAATGGGTATAAAGAAAAATAAACATGAAAGGATGAGAAAAAATAGACAATTATGGGGCTCATCATACCCCCCAAATGAAAGGTTTCACACCCATGTGAAACATATAAAAAATGAGATCAAAATTATTGAAGTATTGTATCCCTTACTCCTTATCATTTGAATGCTTCTCTCTACATACCTCCGCGAGGTCATAAGTTATGAAATGGGTGATGACTTCTTGTTTGTGGTAACCTTCTTCCATTTATACTTCACTCCATCTATTCTTTTCAAATGCCATGTCAATTTCTCTAGAAGATCTCCATGATAGAGTTGGATGCAATAGCAGGGGGAATCCAAATCTTAAGCCTATACAGTTCAAGTTCACTCTTTTGAGAGTGTCAATGTAAAACCATAACATGGATAGGGTAGCATTAAATCCTAAGAATAAATGTGGCTTCTCCATGTTTATCATAGGGGTGAGCTCCTCCTATCTAGCTTGAGAAATCTACAACAATTTATCCTTTGATCTTTTCACGAGTCTTGTGATATCATGTTGCTACTTCTTGTTATCTTTCTTCTAGTATTGGGATCAAATCTACATTTGAAATCATGGTGGCATGCTTGCTTAGGACTTCTCTAGGCCTGGTGTTCTCCACCCTCACCTAAAGAACAAAAATATATACTTCTTCTTTATACCTTTGGGCCTCCTTGAACCTACTCTCCTCATTTTGCACCTAAGATCCTTTGGTTGCACCCCCCCTCCCCTCACATAAGGTTTTGAAGTTCAGTTGAGGGGATGAGGTTTTGAATAATCATGTATATAGAATTCACATAGCAAAATATTTTCCTTCTCATCACAACTATGACAAACCCTAGTGAATTATTTCTAGTTTTCTAGTTGGAATGGAAAGTCGACAACAACCTGTGTAAGAGGAATCCATACCATTGCTCTCAAATATAAAAGGGTTTAGGTTATGGATGGTGACCTACAAGTTAATAAATCTTCAATATGATTTGCAACTTTAGCATTTGCAATTTCCAATAAAACAATCTTATTGTTTGTGTTCTTAGTTTCCTCCCTTTGTCTTTCTAGTTCCTCCTCCAAGGTCAGATTCTCATTTTCTATTTTTTTTTTAATTATGTCCAGGTTCTACATCTTCAACATATAAGAATTCTCTTGAAAAGTAGATAATACCTAGTTCTTCTCTTTTAGGGAGATAACTCCTATATTAATTGAGTTATTGACTTCTACTTGGAAATTTCTTCATTTTCTTGTATGTGTTGCTCTATCGATTGCTCAAATTCCCTTGTTGTAATGACAATAGCTTCTGGATCCTCCTTGATGTCCTGCAAGTGTGATGTAGGCCTCTGTGTCAGGATTTGCACTTGTGCCCTTGTTCTTACCCTAGTTTTTCTTCTTTGTAATTTCTTTTTTGTTGCTATAGGTGTATCTAATTTATTGATAGGTTTGGGGTTTAGATGATTCAGAGAACCATTTATCTTGATCAATGCTTCTAAAATTTTAAATAGAGTCCTCGTGTCCTTCCCCCCTTTTTTTTTCCCTTTGGATTTTCTTCCTTTTCTTTCCAAAGCAGACCCTTTGAGAGTTAGGGGCGTCCTTCCTAAGAATATTCTCAACATTCTTTTGTTTCCCCTCATTATGTGCCTCAATGACATTGCTTTTCTTTGGTGAAATCCACTTTGTATGTTTTCTTTTTGGTGTTGGTGTGGTATCAAGAAGAGGGTGTCCTAATTGTGAAGTGGCCTCTGCAACTCTAGTAGTTTGCAAGGCCTAAAATTCCTCATCACAGTTTTTGGAAAAAACTAAGTCCAATTGACTTTATCTTAATGACTTGATAATGCATCCTTTATTAGTAATTTAATAAGCCCACGATGAGCCATAGATGTTGCTTTTCCTTCTTGTTCCTTAAGAACCATTTCTTTAATTGACTGTAAAAAAAGAAGTGTGGGATACTCAAGGAATCCTCAAGCTTTAGGTGTTGATAATATCTTAATTGAACCAACAATCTAAATTGGTAAGCAAGGACTAGGTTACACTTTCCCTCACAAATGATATAATTTATCACGTGTAGGGCTACTTCATCCCAATGAGATGGAAATTTGGCTCTTTTCGATCCTTGTCATCTATCCTCTATGGTCTCAAATGATAGAAGAATTTTTTGCTTGGCTTCCTATCACTAAAATTTATCCTCCTTTTCCCATATTTGGCCAACTGGTGGCCTTGAGATTCTTGAAATTGTTTCTACATCCACCATAATTTATAATATTGATTATAACAATGAATCCTTGGTAGTGTTCTCTTGTGATGTTAGCTATGGAGTTTTGTGAAAACTCCATTGCAATTTCATAATTGAACCCCTAAAGTTGGGTATAGTATTCCATCCATCTGGATTTTTGAAATATCTCCAACACCTTAGGATTGTTGTGTAGTAATGTTGTATCTATGGGTTCTCTCATGTTGGGTTCTCCTTCCATGGTTGCCTTTGATTATAACATTGAAGTGGCTTGATTCCTTCTTCTATGTCTCAACTCTTACTTCTTGGACTTAGACTAAGGAGCACTTCTGTGCAAGTCAAACAATCATGCAAGACACAAGGAGAAAATGAGAATTCCCTCCAACCGTTGTTGTATGTTTACCGTTTGAATTGAGACCACCTGACACCTTATGAAGGTGAAATGAGAAATTTGAAGTTTGAAATATGTTGGTTAAATTCAAAATGGCTTCAGCAATTTAGGAACATCTCTCCTAATGATTTCAAATCTCTTACTCTGACTTCTGAAGTTGTCACTTTACTTCTCATATTACACTTGTTTTCATGACTTCTCTATTATACATTCAATGAGATTTACTTCTCTACTTGTTTGCTTTTGATTTAATTGTTGGCTAGCACATATGACTACAAATTAGGTTTAGTAGTTCCCCCAAACTTAAGTTTTCAAATGTCCCCATTCGAGAAGGTTGTGAGAGATAGGTTTTTGAGGTATGGGGTGGGTGGGGAGGGAAATATCATAGATTCAAACTAAAGTTTAACAAATGTATTGAAACAATTATTTGACACTAATTTAAAAATAATGATCAGAGTTACCTATCCACCTTGCTAATGAGTGTTGGATCACTGAAGTAGCATTCCTTTTATTTTTGTTTGCATTGGAGATGATGTTGTATTGTAGGCATGGAATTAAAAATCATTATTAAGTATTCAACATTTGCATTTTTTTAATATTGTTAACTTCATAGCATATTTTATAGGATTCAAGGTCCACAACAATGTTTGTAGGGCATCACTTGTGTAGTAATTATTGTAGCACACAAGGTCTAAAGTGTGTAGGCAACCACCATGTATCGATTGTGTGGTGCTGTAACTCTTAACAACTCCCGTACAATGGTAGGATTGTAGCGAGGACTATAGAACATGACCTATGTAGCCTGGGTAATAATACATGAACTCCGTAACAAACAATTGTACCCTTTTGTAAGGATATATGTTGATAACTCTAGAGCAATGCCTGTAGGATGTACACTTTGTGGTAGAGCTTGTAGCATGTTATCTATTCAGTAGGTCTCTTGCACATAATATTTTTAGTACTTTTGCAGTAGAGAAAGTTGCAACACATATTTTTGAACCTCTTAGAAAAGTAGTAAGTTTGTAAGATAGTAACTCTTTAGTGGTTTTGTAGAATAGTAACTCTGCAACCAAGATTGTAGATTACAAAATATATTGCAATTTGTAAAATAGTAACTCTACATCCAATCTTGCACATTGCAAAATTTGTAACAAATAACAAATTTAATGTTGAAGTGAATGCATAGTAATAGAAATTTGTAGCCTAATGTTTTGTTGATTGGGCAGAAATACCCTTCAAGAGTAAGGGGTACTTCCCCGTACACGATCCCAATTATACTATGCACCATTTGGTGTAGGAGACCCATCCGGATTCTGGCCTGCCTACCATTACTGGTTATGGGGGGAAGGTTGGGTGGTTTGCAAATGTAGATGTAGATGAAGACTATCTAAATGCATAAATGAAATCTAATATACACTATCCTATCCTATCCTATCCTAGCTAGGAACAAACTATCATAACCAAATGAGTGACTGAAATGAAACCAACACTACAAATAACTTCACTCAGATAACTGTTATGAAGAAGTAAATTTAGACAACACATTCACACAAATACATAACCAGAATAATCTAGATCATATTATTTCATACCTTAACAACTCATATTCTCAAAACATACACATAATGATGCAGCCCCCCTACTCTCCCTCGGGGCTGCACGACCTCCCGATCTAGGATCTTCGATTCTTCGAGCCGAATCGGCTCTCTGAAACCTTAATGGTATCACTTGTGGCTAAACACAGACCCTTTCAGTATTTTGGTGCAGATTCTATGACACCCACAACTTCTTCCTTCACATTACTGAACTATCGAGTTTCAGGTGCTAGCTCCTCTTCCATTAGCCCTTTCTCATATGTGACCTCGGGCTATGTCCTTACGTAATCGCGCGATTGAGGGGTGGTCTGGAGTGGTTTGGGGCTACACCGCTTTTCTCCCCACAATTCACTATCAACTGCCACGTATCCCTTTAGCAATACCGTGGTTTAAATTGCGCCCCGCTCTAAGAATTTTAAAACCCGATCACTTTCTATCCCTGCAATTAAGCATGACATTCGATCTTGTGATCTCGGGTGTTGCCTATGGATCGACAGTTGAGATCTGTCCTCTCTCTACCTTGGTCAACTATCAGTCAATGACCCTTTTCATCCTTTCTCACGCACTCCCAGATCTCCACGATCTATTAATGCATTCCCTCTTTCCCAACCGATGAGTATGATTGATTTCTTCTTTTGAGCTTTAGGAGTTTCAACTCTCAACTCTTGTTTCCTTTGCAGTACTTCCACCCAAAGTCGACGATCTGTCGACGCGTGTCCCTCCCAGATCAACGAATGTGGTTCACTTCGCTCTTCGGGATTCAGGAGTTTCAACTCTTAGTCTTTGCTTTCTCCCAGAATGCTTTCATCCGAAGATGACAATCTATTGATGCATGTCCCTCACAGATTGACAACTGTGGTTCACTTCGACTCTTCGAACTTCAGAACTTTCAACTCTTAGCCTTCACTTTCCCCTAGAGTGCTTTCACCCGAAGACGACGATCTGTCGACACGTGTTCCTCACAATTCGACGACTGTGGTTCACTTGGCTCTTCGGGTTTCAGGAGTCTCAACTCCTGCACACTCGCTTTCTCCTAGAGTGGTTCCACCCAGAGTTCACAGAGCTTTGCCACATGTTCTTATGAATCACACAACTACGGTTTACTTCGGCCTTTGGGACTTTAGGAGTTTGTCACACTCCACACTTGAAATACTCCAAAGTGACTTTCCTCGAAGTCTGAGATCTGTTGACACGTATCCCCCTGGTGACCAATGACCAAGATCTAATTCGGCTCTTCGGCGATTTCGCTCTCTTCTTGTATACAACTTCCAAAGTTGTAGATCTTGCGCCACCTATCCCTTTGGATGATGGATGGTCCCTAGCCTCTTCGGGACTTCGGCGAATCCTCACTCCTGTGTGCCTACAAAGACTTAAAGCTCGTGCACTTTGCTCAGATCCGACAATCTGGAATGATCTCGCTCCCTCTTGAACGGATCTTAGTCGATGACTCGTGAAACCTTCAGAACTTCGTTTCCCTTGAAGATTTATCCCACTATCTCTCTTGAGATTTCTCTCTCGAACCCTTTGACTCCTTATAGGGTTACTTCGACACTTAGTTGAATTTCGGATCTGTGCACTCCTTGCAACAAATTATTACACAAGACTTAGATTCTTGTGGGCGATTGTGCGTGCTTTGCAGCAGTCCCTTTGTACTCCTTGCAAATGAAAAGTTCACGCTATCTCTTCTAAGCTTCTGAGTCACAACCAACTCTGTCACTCTTTGCAGTAGATTCTCTCACAAGACTTAGTTTCCTGAGGCGACTGTGCACACCTTGAAGCGGTCCCTTTGCACTCCTTGAAAATAGAAGTTTCACACTATCTCTTATGAGATTTTGAGTCAAAACAGACTCTGTCAAAAGACTCCTTGTGGACTGTATGCAAACCTTGCATGGACTCAATGAAGAGAACCAATTGAAACTTATACAAGCATCTCACAATTCCATATACTCAACAACATAACTCATTCATTCATGAAAACAAAATAACATGGAATTGTAAACAATAGCAACACCATGCATTTGATCAATTTTGCTTTGTTATATTCATTCAAATGTAAATGGCTACAACTATGATAAAACAACTAAAAATTCAACAACAACTAAATCACATCAATCTCCTACTAATTTGCAGTAGCCTCATTC